>CATKHJ010635976.1:0-19427 GCA_949750685.1 Vernicia montana
ATTCTTTTTTAGTTTTGATATAATATTATTTTTTTATTTTAGCCATTTTGAATGTTTTTAGGCTTCCTAATTTATATTATAATTTCTTTTTTTTTATTTTCATTTTCATCCTAAAAATTTTTAATTTTTAATTTTTAGAAAAATATAATTTTTTTAAAAAATAATTTTACTGACGGATTACCGACAAAATATTTTATTTTTTAAAAAATATTTATTTAAAATTTACTGACAATTTTTTTTTAAAAAAAATATTAGCAATTTACCGACAGAATTCAAAATTGTCGGTAATTACCGACAGAAATTTAGTCGGTAAATTAATTCAAATTCTGTCGGTAAATTGATTCCCGACAAATAATGTAGATTTTTATCGACAAAATAAAAATAATTTACCGACGGAAATTCTGTCGGTAATTACCGACAATTTCAAATTTTTGTCGGTAAATTATGTTACCGACAAGTTTAATATCGATTAAATTTTTTAGTCGGTCACTGTATTATCGATAAAATTTTCTGTCGGTAAATTGCGTTTTTTTTTTAGTGGGACCTATTTATAACAAAATAATAATAAATATTTGTATTAGAAATATTCTTCATTATTAATGTTCTAATTAAAATTTTAAATTGTCAATTATTAGATTTTGAAATGTTACTCAAGCCGGTAGTCCAATTATCGATTGCTAGCTAGACACTATTTGCGTATCCTTTTTAGCTATGTATATATACTACTTGAAATAGATATTGTTTCCTTAATTATCATGAAATACGTGGAGAACAAAAATGTATAATTTAAAATTGAATTGAACCAGGTTAATTAGTGTATAATTGTATAACATTGGTGAATGCTGAGTACAGTTCTTGTACTATAAATCAATGATTATTGTTAAAGCTGATTATCTGATTTTGAAAGGCTTATTTTGTCTTAATTATTTGACATAAGCCTAGCTTGGTCACCGGCCAAATTAAATGCACCGGCTAAAGACCGCTACAAGGACATACATATGCACGTTTCGGAGACTAAATCTTTATATTATACCTCACCATTTCTCCTTTATCTTTCGCTTTCTCTTCAATCAACTATCAGTAGCTAGCTAAAAAAGCAATTTCACCCTTAAAAAATATGTTTAATAGATCGTAATACAATATAATCAAATATATTTTTGATATAAATATTATATTAAAATATATTCGACTATATTACATTACAGTATTGCATTACGACCTATTAAACGTATTCTAAATGTAATTCTTTCACGATGATCAAGCAATAATTTGGCTTTTGGTTATGTAAGATAATCAATTTGACTGATTTAATCATTAATTCTAAATCAAAATCATAAGTTGCCACATGGTTTTGTTTATGTTCTCATCTTGCAAATTTCAAAATTTTTATTTATATTTTTATGATGGAAGCTGATCTAATTTTGGTTCATTCTGACTATTATTAGAATTGCAAATTTCAAAACTATACCGAGATTGACTCATATATAGTTAAAATTACTTTGAAGGCAATTACAATAACATAATTAATTAGGTCAAAAATTTTTGGTCCATAACATATTCATGCATGTACATGTTGGCTGGGTTAGGGCACTTGAATTTTCATAACCTAGACCAAAGTGAAAAAATGTCCAAGGATCGCGGAGCATACGCAGGAAATTAATTTGGAGACTTATTCACCAATTAACCCTTAATTTTCATGAAATGACTTCCAAAGACCTCATGAGCCACACCAACAATTACTACCTTTATACACGCATGCATGGGACACTACAGGAATCTTGACCCTATTTTTGGCTAACAACAAGTTAATTTCTTGAAAGGAATGACCAAATTGTATGACCAATGATCCCCCAACACCAAGACCAGTTCACACCATGTTTGATTATACACTAAATATTAATTATGTTAAAAAAAATGGTAATTATTCAAGGGAACCTAGAAGGAGAAATTTATTTGGGAGTACTTTCAAACCTAAGAAAATTCTTCCTTTTGAAGGTCTAAAAAGAAATTGAGAGGTTAATTTCAATAAGGCATGCATGGTCTTCCTCTAGACTCAAACAATATGTACGCAAAGGAGACCAATGACTTGGTCATATTTTTCCATTTTCTTTTTCTTTCTCTAATTTCTTCTTGTACCATGTAAAAGAAAAAAAAAAAAAAAAAAAAAAAAGACTTGGAATATAAATAAATTAATTAAACTTCCATTTTTCTCTAAAATGAAAAGAACCAAAGGCACCAACATAGAAGCATACCAAAAAGGCTTCCATTAATTACTCTTTATATTCTATAGTACTTACAGGGTAGTAAATTTAGCGGCAACTCAATCACCATTGAAGAGCACCTCCCATGTTCAAATCCAATACCCAAAAAACACTATACCAATTTTAAAAGAAAAAAAAAAAAAAGGAATAAACTATGGATGAGTTTATTTCTTTAATCCTTCATGGAATCAAATTAGCTAAAGATCTTGAGCCAAGTTTACAAAACTTAGCTACCCAACAAGAAATGGTTTCCAAATTAGATGAAATTATTAGGATTTTCATTACTGCTAGAGAGAGATTAAATGCTCAAGACTCTTCTTTATATTCTCAAATGTTGTTTCGTGAGGTACACCAATTAGAGTCGCAGATTGATCCAAGTTCACAAGAATATTGGCTAAGGAATAGAATGATTGAGTTGATTCAAACACAAGTTATGGGTGATCAGAGGAGTAGTTCAGGTAGAATAGAAATGGGTTCATCATCTGGAGGAGGAGGTTTGGCTATGGAGTTGGGTACTAGCAGAGATGTTCAGCAGGCAATGGCTTCATCTTCCCAGCAAAGACCGCGAAGAAGGTAAGAAATTACTTGTTCAATTAACAAATGTCAACATTTTATTTTTATTATTAATTAATTTAACTTCATTACTATAAAATTAATGAATGGCTACATTTTGAATATTAGTACACTGTGGATGACTTGTGTCTTACTTCAGAATCATCTTTGTAAAACGTAGGACTTTCTATGACATTTCTTTAGTTAGTTACATGGGAATTGCCAAAAGGAAAAATGTCTCAAAAAGCAATCCCATTTAACCTGTTTTCTTGGAAGAAGATCACCAAACTGTATGTATATATTACGGCAAATTCTTAAGTTACTTTGTTTTAAAACAAAGTACAATACTTTATTTTTTATAAATTTTACGAAAAATTAGTTTAATTTACGAAAAAAATATAAGAAATTATGATTTTTTGTAAGGGAGCAATTTTTTTTTTTGTTAATTTAGGAATTTTTTTTGTAAAGTTATTGTTTTGTACAAAATAAATTATATTTTTGTAAAATTAAAATTTTTTTCGCAATTAAGAAAAATTACGAAAAAATTAGTTTTATTTACGAAAAAATATAAGAAGATTGTAATTTTTCGTAAGAGAGCTACTTTTTTCATAATTACGAATTTTTTTTTTTCTCGTTAATTTAAGAATTTTTTCGTAAAATTATTGTTTTGCACAAAATAAATCATTTTTTCGTGAAATTAAAACTCTTTTCACAATTAAAAAGAATTTAAAAAAAATAGTTTAATTTATGAAAAAATATAAGAAGATTGTGATTTTTTTTTGTAAAAGAATCATTTTTTTATAAAATAAATTTATTTTAATTTCTAACAAAGTAACCATAGAATGTACTATATATTATACTATATGTAACTGTATATATTTTTTAAAAGTTTTATCAAATGGCAATTAGTTAAGTATATGTTATTTATATAAAATTATAGAAAAAGTTAGAAGTTCCAACTTTGACAATTTACTCTTTTTAAAAAATTTTAATGTATATATATCAATTGATATTTAATCAAATAAGTTGGAGTGCCATTAAAAAAAAAAAAAAAAAAAAAAACCATTCTATCACCTAATGAGATATATATAATAAGAAATGCATTAATCATTTTATTGCAATTAATTCCATTGATTAATGTAATTATATATAGACAATATGTTAGGCTCAAGGGGAAATTTTCCTCTCATGATCAAGTGATGCAAAATTTAACTTGTAATGCAAAATTTTCATGTTGCTTGATAATATTAGATTTTCTATATACTAATTTCTTGTAATTCTTTGCATTACAAGAAATAATGATCAATACTAATAGGGTAATTGCGGTCTTAAATTTGCAGGAAGGATGGTGCAGAGAAAAAGATAGTGAAGGTAGCAGCTCCTAGGATGGGAAATACTGAAATTCCACCCGAGGATGGTTACGCTTGGAGGAAATATGGCCAAAAAGAAATACTGGGATCTAAGTTCCCAAGGTAATTAATTAATTAATTAATTAAATTTCTAGGATATACATGCCTTATAAGACACATTCAAAGTTTCTCTAATTTTTTCATGCCAATTTTTACCAATGATTTAATTATACTTTTTAGAACGTTGATCAAACATAGATTTTTGACTCAGTATATAACCAAAATCTAAGTTTTTGATTGAGTCATTGACTGACTAATATACCAAAAGTAGTGATCTAAAGCGGTACACATGTAGTTAGTAAACGCCCAATGGATACATCATTTTCATTACTTCGACGAATTTTTGTTTGAAAAATCAAATGACTTAATTAGTTGTTCAACCTTTGCAAATATATATTAATTCTTGAAATTTATTAATTAAATCTCTTAATCCCAAATGTTAGCTCAGTTGGTAAAAGAGTTTATATCTCTCAGCTTATTAATTTAAGTTCAATTCTTAAAATTTCACTAAGAAAATTAGTTGCAAATGAATAAATATGAGATATATCTTTAAACGCGTCTAAAAAGAATATTTAGCATAATATTTGTTAAAATTGAAAATTAATTGATGAATAATATAAGTGATAAAATTTTTAAATAGTAAAAATATTTTAAAAATCTAATCATTTATTATATCAACATATATAAATTCTAAGTTAAAAATTTTAATTTATCATAATTTTTAGTTTAATTAAAACATTTACGACAAATAATGTTACCCAACAAATTAAAACAGTTAAGTGTTGAATTAGATTATTAAATATTATTTAAGGTCTTGATATATACATAATACATATGACTTGAAAATACTTGGAGATAATAAAAAAAAAAATGTACACATTTAAGTTAGTAAACGCCTAATATAATGCAGATCATTTTCAGCATGCAGTTTGAAGAATTTAATGTTTGAAATATCAGAACACTTTGAACCTTACAATGAATTGACATTTAAAAAAAAAAAAAAAAAAAAATTGCCCTTTTGGACCGTTTTTATGAAGTGTCGTTTTCAGGAGCTACTACAGGTGCACCCACCAAAAATTGTATCAATGTCCAGCCAAGAAACAAGTTCAGAGATTAGATGATGATCCTTACACGTTTGAAGTTACATACCGGTGTGATCACACGTGCCATATGTCCGCCACAGCACCATCAGTTCCACCACCACCACCACAAATTACACAAGAAATGACACAACATATGGCTGCTCAGCCTCCATCATGGCTGGAATTTAGTCTAGGTGGTGGAGGTAGTGGTGGCAGTAGTGGTCCCTCCACCACTATAGGCAGATATGGTAAAGAAGCTGAATATCCAGTAGCAGATATGGCTGATGTGATGTTTAATTCTGGAAGCAGTAGTAGTAATAGCATGGAATTGATCTTCACTTCCATGGAAGATAAATGGGATGCAGGGGACAAGAAAAAATGATCATTAATAATTACACTAACAAGACTGCTTAATTGCTTTAGGTCATGTTAGTTAGTGCACTTGCACCACTTTTTCATTTTTTTATTTTCAATTTCTGCTTCATTTTATCATTTTATTGCACAAATTAATTAATTAATATAGGTTCTATTTTCTTTTCATTGTGGGAACTCTAATATAATTTGAGACTTTTATCCAAGTTGAGAATTACATCTGCTACCAAATTAAGCCTGCTGATATCTTTAACTTTTTAATTTTAATTTTAATATAAATATTAAGCATATAAAATTAAAATTTTCAATATTTTTTAATATTAAATTGTTTGTTACTTAAAAATTTCAATTAAATTAATATATTTTTTTTTTTTTGTAAAAAAAGAAATAATTTATTAAATATCATCATCAGTACAGTAGCAAGAAGAGCCTCTATGAACATAGAAGCCACTTGCCATACAATTAGACCATCATGAAATACTGAAGCTCTAGCAATGGAATAAGTAGTGCCTATTAACAAATTGAACAGAAAAATTATTTTCTGAATCAAGATAAACCTTACAATCCTTGACTAAACTACCAAAATCATTAGACTTTTAAACAATTTAAAAGTTATGGTGTGGTTCTTTTTTATATTTTTTTCCTCTTAATTATACTTTGTTATAAATGAATTTAAAATATAAAATTTATTTAGAATGAATTTTCATACTTAGTATATGCTAATTTAAAAATATATATAAAATTAAATTAAATTTTCACATAATTTATATTTGAAATAAATTTAAAATTTAATTAAATATATGATAATTTACTAAAATATATATAAAGAAAGATGGAGAGAGAAACAAAAGAATAGAGATGGAGATGAGAGGTGCACCAAAAAAAAAAAAAAAAAAAGAAGAAGAAGAAGGAAGTGAGGGAGGAGGGAGGAGAGAGAGAAAGCTAAAAAGAGGAGAGGAAAAAGAATGAAAGTGAGATATGGAAATTATTGGATACATTCCACACTTGGAATCCTCTTACAATAAAGTGGAATTCATTTCTTATAAATTTAGGTGATAATCACTTAATAATGAGTGTAAGGTGTATAGAATAATTTATTATTTTAAATTTTATCAATTTCGATAAAATTTGGTAAATTTAGTTTAATTATATTGAATTAATCGAATTTGTAAAATTGAAATAATCTTTTTTTTTTTTAACATACCAAATATAAAAAAAACTGAAATTTTCATTAAATTTCATAAAATTTTGTGAAATAATTAAATTATACAAAAGAATGATTAACTTTTAATTTAACTGAAACTCGAACACGAAACTTTTCAACCTTAAAAACGATTCAAATATCACTAAATCAAAAAATTCATTAGTTAACTTTTAAATTTTTACCACTTAATTTCTAGTTTTTCTAAACGAATTTTGATTAATTATATTATTCTCTACTTTTTTTTGTGCATTGCTTAATCCTAATATCACTAATTCACAAGTGTCCATGCGAAGATAAAAGCTTACTTTTATATAATTAAAGTTTTGTTAACAATTACACAACTTAAGTTTTTGCAACAATAAAAATTTTCGCAATTAAGAAGAAATGGATTGAAAATTATGATAAAATTAAATTTAGTAATAAGTGACTAAAAACAACAATATGTATAATGTGTTAATTTTTATTTCAATTTTGATTGTATGGATATAATTATAATTAAAATCTCTTTTTATTTTGAAAGGTTCGAGTACAATTATAATTTTTCGAATAAATTTAAGTTTTTTAAAATTTTTTTTTTTTATAATTAAGCCAAATATAATCTACAAAACAATAACAAGAATCCAAAATCCATGATCCAATCACCAGAATTAGAGGATCTTGCTAACTTGATATACAGGTGATGATTATTGATTAATAATATCAATATAACTTCTAATAATTATTAAAAAAAAATGATAATAACCTTCCATTATAATCTACAAGGAAATCTTAAATTGTTGTAGATGCAAGCATTCAGTATAATTTCTCCCAGCAACTAAGAAACAACTCAGAATTTTGCAAATGCTTTCAGAACTCTGCAAGATACCATTTGCAGAAGACTGCCCTTTTTCAGCTTAGTTAAGAGTCGGTAAAATGATAAATTTAGTGTTTCAACATGGCACAATTGGACAATTTAGTGTTGAAACTTTCAAAAATTTCAATAGAATGTGTCAATATGTTAAAAACTCACAATCAAATGTAATTTATGCAATTTGCTCCATTAATCAAACTAACATAATGTAAATGAGATTAATAGGTGTCATGCCTTCTGTTCTTGCCTTATAATGAATAAAAAATTCTTTCATACGAAAGATTAAAATGATGAGGCTACACTATCATGGGAGAAACAAAAAAGCTGGCAAATCTGGAACAAGAGAAGCAGCAGCAATGTGAACAAGAAAAAATGGGCTAATAATACATACAGAAAATGGTGGTGTTCATGTTGATATAGGGCAATGATGTTATGTGCATATAATGTGTTTGATAAAATGTCTGAATGAGTTGTGCATACAATCTGTTGTTTTCTTTATTGAAAAATTAAACTTGGCTTGTAAGAATTAAAAACCATTAGTATATACGTGATTTGCAAACAACTTTGTATCTAATAGAATGGAAAAATCACTAATTTCATTTTTGTTTTTTATGTTATCTTTGGTTCAGGTTGATAGTACAAATAAGGTAATTTGTTGGAGGTAGTGGTGTAGGTGATGAAGGTGAGGTTGGTTCTTGGCTTCGATCGACGATGAGGACACCCACGTAGATAAGCTGGAATCTTTATTTTTGTATTTTTTATTTTCAAAAATATTTTTCTTATTTTTTTAATTTTAAAGCAAGTTATATATTTGATAAGACATTAAAGTGGTTTGAGAGAATGTATAAAACTTGTTTAATACCTGATGAGGTTACATATTCTGCTGTTTTAGATGTTTATGCTAAATTGGATAAGGTTGAGGAGGTAGAAGATGACTTAAATAAAAAGATTTTAAAATTTTTGAGCTTTTTATGTAATTTGATTAGGATTGATCTGTAACTAATTTTCTTATTTAGGTATTAATCTGTAATTTGTTATTGTAATTTATTTTCCAAAAGAAAAATTAAACCCACGTAGCAACAGTAACTGAGAATTACACTTAATTATTATTATTTTACAGGTTCATATACTAAATTAAAACTTTTGAAAGTTTACATACTCAACTGTCCAATTATAAACAGTTGAAAGAGTCACTTAGGCCTAACAAGGTACGATGCCCAAACGACATCTGCTGGAGGCGGCAGCTGAACCCAATGCCCAGGAATGCAGCTGCACGTCCATATAAGAAGTAGTCAATGCTAAATAACATTAATAAACCAAAAAAAATATATGCTTATTTGACTGCTTCCCCCAGGCAATGAATCTGTAAACAGGGACTTTTGATGTTGATGCGAAAGATGTTGATGAAGAAAAAAGGAAGCATGAGTAGGTGTTTTGATGAGATAGGCCTAAGTTGGTATGACAGATTGGCATAGCTGTTACTGTAGTTTCCAGGAAAAAGGATTTGCAGGCTTACCTTCCCTTCTAACCTGCAAGCGAGGATGAAATATTTCATGAGATTGAATAGCTCTCATCATGACTGTCAACCCATTATAGAGCAGATGTTGATATATGCATTCACTATACAGGCCACTTGGGGTTGAACTCGCAATTTTGTGCTAATAGAGTTGAAATATTGCCATTGAATATTAAGGAATCATTTATGCTCAATAAGAATGGTGTGTCATTATAAAGAATCAGCGGAAAAAGTAGCCAAAGATCACCTCAATAAGCGTGCCCATGTCATTATTGCTGCCATGATAATAGAAGTAGAATTCTATTGGTAAATAAGAGTTGAGTAAGGGACTCGGAGATACTGAACCGTACTGAAAATTTGAATCGAAAATATCCAGAACCGAAAAATATCCGTTGACCGTTTGACTTTTTCCGAACCGAACCGTCCCGATTTTTTTTTTATATAGTTCTGAAAATTAGTAGTTATCCATACCGAGAATCGTACCGAACTATCCCGAACCGAAGAACTGAAACTAGAACTGATTTAAAGGATTCTTTTATATATATATATATATATATATATATATATATATATTCTAATATTGAATTAACAACACATTTAAGAAAATTTAATAATGTATAAGCTAAATTTAATTTTTATTAATTATAAAATTTAATTTTCAAATTAGTAGTTGCAAAATATATATATATACACACACACACTTTGATATTTAATTAGTAACACATTTAAAGAAATTCAATAATGTATAAATAAAATTTAATTTTTATTAATTATAAAATTTCATTTTCAAATTAGTAATTGCAATATATATATATAGACATACTTTGAAATTAAATTAATAATACATTTAATGAAATTTAATAATATATAAGTAAAATTTAATTTTTTAATTATTTAAAAATAGAAAATATTCGAATCTCCGTTTTGTCCCATTCCGTATCGAACCGTTCCATTAGACCTGAATCTCCGTCCCGAAAAATCGAGACGGTTCGGTATGGAAATTTTTCCTTACGGTTCGGTTTCGGAGATTCCATTTTGAAAATCTCCGAAGTTTGGTTCAGTTTCCCTCGAACCGTGCTCAGCCTATTAATTCACCACATAATCATATGCTCCACTATAACTTTGACCTTCAGCTCCTCTTTCTTCAGATGGGCCAGTGATTACACCTGAGCCTACACTGTCTTTGCTCTCAGATACCTTGCCTTTACTTTCCTTAGTTCCAAAATTATCACCACGAGAAACCTTTGAGATGGTTCCATGATTCTGGGTCATTTTCCTAGATTCCTCAGCAGTTGCAATGGCATCTTTGGCAGCATTTGTGTCAGCAGCAGCAATTGCTTGTCGCTCCTCTTCCTTGACTGCAGCTCGAACTCTCTCAAGAATCTTGTCATCCTCCACTGGGAGAAAATGACCTGCGTGATTATGCAACCAACAATGTTACAAGTCAAATAGAATAATAAAAAAAGAAACTTTTCCATGTGTATACTCACCATATAACATTAAGCCCCTAAACATTAGCACATGATAAAGAAAGAATATACAAGACAAATCAGTAAGTCTCACAAACTCACTCAAACAAATACGAGCCTCATTTTGAACTCATAATCATTTTAATCAAGAAGTTACTCTGAAATAATCATCAACCTTCATTTCAAGCACATCTAATGCACCAGAGTCATACAACAGCATTTCAAGTGCAGTTGTGCTATCATATTGATGCAGACAATAAAGGCATCATATCAGAACATAGGCAGAAGAAATTCTATTAGCCAAACCTTGTTTTTTCAATTTCTGGATCCTCATGGAGCGTAATTCCTACAACTTCTTCACGGTCAAAACCAGCTCGAGCTGAAATAGATAACATCATACAAGTTTGGAAATCCCCCATATAAAGGGAAAAAGAAAACAATAAGGCGCCACCTGCAACATTTTATAACAAATGTAGCTTGAACTGTTCAATGAATAAACGTCCAGATAAGGCAGGTCTTTCATATATATATATATATATATGCAGAGAGATGAGGATAAAAAGGAATCTCATTCTTGTTTTGACAAATGAAACAAAAACGTGGGAAATTTGAGGAACTTCCAAGTAGATGAGACTTACATACCTTGTAATTCTTTGTTGATGGATAAAGCACAGGGCAACCCTACCAAAAATGATGCACAAACTAAGAGAAATAACAAAAGAGTCTAACAACAGAGACAACAAAAAATGTTTCTGTTGACTAACTAGAAAATAAAAACATCATATATCATATGCCATGAATGAGCCTCAACTCTTGTGATATTTGTTATTGTGTTTAATAACATAACCATTACATTAGTTCCACAAGTATCAAAAAAGGAAACTATTTCACAAATTCTCACCTCAGATTGTAGTCTCTTTCTATCCTCTTTCACCTTAAGCTTTGAAATCTCTTTCATCTTTTCCACCTGCACCCATGCCCAAGTTAAACTTGTTAAGCTCATGCAAACTTCAGAGACGATTAAACTCAACATAATGAATAAGATCTCTATAGCCACAGGCTAACGATTTCACTTGAATCATGCAAGTGTTTCATCATTTCAAACTAAATAATCAGGCTAGCTAGTATAATGTAATGAGCACAGAGCATTTTATTTAGCCGTCATCAACCAAAGAAACTATAAAACCACACAGTTCTACAGACAGCAGGACAGTAAGTGAAGCAATGGAAAAATATAAGCATTCAAAGTTGAAAATCTCCTATTTCTCCTCAGATATGTCATTTATTTACCCCTGTAATCTTTTGAAAACAAGAAAAGGAAAAAAGGAAAACACAAGCAACAATGAATATACTGAAAGAACACAATGAATTGAACTTGTTCATGAAACAAAAGAGAAGGTACTCATTAATCGATGACTGTACAGTTATATTCTAACAAAAATTATACTAACAATTTAATGAAGGGGCTAAGGTGGTGAGCATAAAATTCTTTTAAGAGAAGAAGGAAGCTGCAGAGTGCCTGTGTTTGTGCTAAAAGAAGTTGAATGCTACAATACATGCAAGCAGTTTTTGCAAAATCAATATGTTATTTATAGAGCCTCACTAGTTTTGGAATTAGCAATACCACTCTTGCACACCTGCTTTGAGTTTATTCAGATATTGGTACAACACACTTTCTAGAAATATTTGCTTATAAATATAACTTAATTCACTTCAATATTGCCATTAATGGATATCCACTATGCCCTCCAAAGCAATAAACATACAACTCTAAATTACATTAAGAGTTCCTTCACTATTTTTGTGCAATGAACAAAGTTTGTTCTGTTCATCTAGCACAAAATATGCTTTTGATACCAGGAAAAGTGACATAACCTAGCAAGACACCAAATTTTTTTGATTTATGATGTCTTTAAGCTGAATCACTGATTGTGTTCCAAGTTTCAACCAATAACATTTTTGTTGAACTTGATTGTAGAGTATTGCATTAAACAGTGCCTCTGGAGTTCCAAACACCTAGTTGATGAGAAACAAATGCTACTAACAGTTTAGAATATAAAAATTCCACTACCTTGAGTTGTGCAGCATCCTTGGCAATCTCCCTAGCCCTCCACTCATCAGCTTGGTCAAATTGTTCTTGCTTCTAAGCATCACAGTAGGAAAACTAGGAAAAGAAGATCACGGGAAGAGAATTAGAGAGGCCAGCAGCTGGCAACAAACCATTGAAAATGGAAAAACCATCTTTGCGTACATTCTTGCAATGTGTTTTCTGTCTCTTCCTCCAAAGTTTATTTCGCTTGGACTTCAGCATTTTATTAGAAAATCTAATTGCTGCTGATCTCCCTCCCAGTGAATTGCTTCATCTATGAGAGGTCGAAATGGCTCTAGCTGAGCTCTTAATTTTGACATCAAAGAGCTTGCAGCATCCACATAAAGTAACTCTTGTGCTTTCATATCAATTTTCCTATCTTCTAAATACTTGGGAAAGCTACGAGACCCCTTTTCCCCATGTTCCACAGATCCTTAAGTGTCTTTCATTGTCATCAGCACCTCTAGTTCCTTCTACCTATGTTCCAAAGACGACAACTAATGATATGTATATAACTTTATATCACAATTATATGTATAATTAAGATTGAAAGAAAGAAAAGAGTACGTTGCTTTTGCGAGAATCATAGTATCTTGTAATTCTCTCAGCTGATCATGCACATTCTTGGTCTGCCAGAAACCACTCTACTGTGGCAGGTCGGGTCGTAACATTAGCAACCAAGGAGGAGCAGGCTTTGCAGCAAGAGCCGCATGAAATGGAACTTGATTCATTGCTGTGAATAAAAGAAGAAAAAAAAAGGATAAATGTAGATCATAGTATCTAATTATGATAATTTTCTTTATAATTTAATAATATAGGCTAAATCAATGACTTCTATGTGATTGTTCTAACTAAAACTACAATCAGCAGCAAAGGCAATACAAAAGTACTGGAGAATCTACTTATCAAGAACTGCATGAGTTGAAATAAATTTACAAACTTGTTAGAAAACAAAAGAATCTAAGAACCAAATTTACCTCTTGGTACAATTTATCTTGCTATCAATCACTGAACAAACTAGTTTCCCAAAATATGCTAAAACAAAATAAAAATTTCCCAAATCAGATTAAAAAAAGCAAAACTTCATGACGAGAGAAAATGGAAAATTGAAAGCTTCACAAGTTAGTGAGTTTTAGATGAACCAAATCCAAACTACAACTGAATCCAATAATCAATATAGAGAAAAATAAATTGAAAACAATGAAATCTACTTTCGATTTAAACAGAAGAAAAAAAATAATTTAGAAACCCACCAATTTATTCTCAAGAAAGAAAAGCTCACCTGAAAAAATGGCATCAGTTTGATAAGGAGACGGTGAGAGACGTTAACAGACAACAGTAGACAAGATTGTGATTTAGTTAAGTTGTAGGGGCAAAAACAAAACAATCCACTATTCATTACAAATAGTAACTACCCTGCCAAAATCCAGACTGAAACTGTAGTTTCGGTTTCGGTCTGGTCTCCGCCGGTAAAAGGATCTGTCCGATTTCGGTCCTCCTTACTATTTGAATCAGAATTAGAATTATCGGACCGGTTCTGGTTCAAACCTTGATTTTAATTGGATCTGTGTAATTTTTATAAAAAAAATAATACACTTGAACATAAACCAAAACCATTCTGGTTCAGAATTAAAATCAAACCGTCTATTTATGATTTGATTCTAATTCCACAAAATATTAAACCAAAATCATTGATCCGATTTCAATTCCAATCCGATTTAGAGCTGTGGTCGGGCTAGTTTTATCGGAAAAGATTGTTTATCTTAAATACAATCGTTTGACTTCTTTTGCATAATAAAAGGTAACTAAATTAATGAAGTGGTTACTACTTATTGAGAAATTAATTAAAAAATTTCTCAAATTTGGTTTGTCAATAAATTAATTCTTACAATTAAAAATTTATGAAAAAATTAAAATACTTCTTATTCACACTTAAATTTTTCATTACACCCAAACTGTGCTAAGATATAGGCTATTCTCCCAAATTCTTTGCATATTTGCTACTTCAAATCTACTGATGGCCATACCACAATTGGTCCTTGAGCGCCTCGCCCCTCAAGTCTCAACTCAAATTCCACTTGGCCTAGCTTGTTAATAAATCTTTCAAAACAGAGACTTTTGAATTATTTATTTAGATGTGTCTGAGACTTTTAATTTTAAAGTTGCATATTTTAACAAGTCTGTTATCCGGTTTTACACTATCTTCTAATTAATTAGTTCCTTTTGTTTCATCTTCAATAATTAGTTTGAATCGAAATTCACAACATTATTTCAACACTCCATGGTCTGTTGCTTCTTGTATTCTCCTCGTACTCATTGTTATAATTATATAGTCAATTACCGTTTTGAAGGTGATTTTTATTTTTATTTATTTATTTAGAAGATTCAATAAGCCGAAATAACATTGTAAATTACACAATAAGAATAGCTATTCTCTTTAATATCTCTCTCCAAATTAACGATAACATTAAAAACAAATTTGGTGACCTCATCTTGCAAGTAGAAAATATAATAATATGAAAAAGAGATTTTATTTTATATTTTTAGTAGAAATAATTCATTTTTTTTTAAAACGGTGTGTTTCTCTCATAAACCATCGAGTGGCGGCCTACGCCTTGTTTACTTCCTCATACCTAGTCACACGCAGTTCGGAAGATTATAACTTTTGGCTTGGAATGAGTTACAGAGCCCATAATATATGAAAACGAAACTCATTTAGAAATCTATAATTCTAAACACAAAGATATTGGGTCTCAAAGCATGTCTTAAATCTAAATATCTAGATGACTACTCATCAAACCCTTTTTTTTTTTTTTTTATTGCTCTGTTGAGTGCTATTTGATTGTATAAACTTTCTAATTTATGAATTCTAATTAAGAACATTAAGTATTGATAATAGCATAAATAAATAAAATAAATTCCTTAACCTTACTTTAAAAAAAAAAATTAAAAAAAATATTGCTTTCTTTTTCTAATCAACTAATAAAACAAAGCAGTCACAAATGTATCTAGAAGTATAGACTACTCAAATGATTTTAGTCATCAAACCAATAATTTTTTTATAAAAAATTTTATATAGTCTCTTTTAGACTAAATCAGTAATAATTTCCTCAAAAAAATCAATACCAGTATCAATCAAAGAATGTTCCATGGTCAATAGAATTTTTACACCTTTGTGTGATTTATATTTGAATTTTATTTTGCTTAAAAAAAAAAAAAGGCAAAAACTTATGGATTTATTCACTATAATCAATACAAGTCTTATGCATGATTTAAAAAAAAAAAAATGATATTTTAGAGTTTATACTATAAGAATGTGTTTGAAAATATAGATTTGAATTTAAAATTTAGATTTTAAATCTTATATTTTAAATTTATAAATTTGTAAATATCTTATTTGGAAAGTGTAAGAAATTTGAAATTTTAGATTTTAAATTTTAAATTTGGAAAAAAAAAAAAGAAAATTTTAGTTTAAAGATGAAAATAATAAATTCAAAATAATTAGGTAAAAAATATTAAAATATTAAGTTTTTGAATTGTTAAATTTTATGTATTTAAATCAAATTTAAAAACACTCAATTTTAATGATTCAAACAATAAATTAAATTTAAATTTAAATTTAAATCCTATCATCCAAATAATAAATTAATTTGAAAATATTGTACAAAATCAAACATCAATTGTACGGGATGGAAAAGAAAAGTAAAGATAAGTATTACGACAAGTCATTTCATTTGTTTTTGTGTAGCCTTAATATATTCAAATCAAGCATCTCCAGTCTCCTTCAAAAGTTTCCAAATTTATAAGGACCACTTGAGATTTGAATTGGTTTATTTCTTTTTTTAGATGAAAATAGATAATTATCATTTATGAAAATAAATAACATAATTAATAATAAATAAAATATAAAATTTTATAAATCGTAAATCATATTTTTAAATTCAAGTTGAAAAATAATGATTTTTGATGAAGCTGATTCCAACCGAAGTGAGATCGTTCAGAATAGTTCACCTTTAGTTGAGTTTGAATTGAACTGATGCGACCTGTAAGAAGAAACAAGTGTCAAGTGGACTAGGCGGGGTGCCTAGCAAAGCCACTCCGACGGTCAAGTTAGTGAATAGGCTCAAGGTAAGAGACCAAGAACAATATTGAAGGATTGCTTGTGTTTGTGTTAGCAAGAATGAATGTACCTTTCGTTAGTTTGATTTTGAGGTATTTATAGGAGATAGATCCTTACATGAGTTGAGTATGGATTTCCTTGACCGGTTCGGATATAGATTAGCTTGCTTTATAGTTTTAATCCGCTTTCTGCTTGGATACGAACTAGAAGACTTCTTATTTGACTTTAGTCAATGGGCTTGCAAGTATTTTATATTGGGCCGGGCCCAACTTACTTTACTACCCAGTTCGATATATTTTGTCCCTTATCAAATATATTATATAAAAATATAACAAATGGTATTAAAATTTAATATAATTTGTGTCTCACCACATAATAGTTTAGGTTTTTAAATTGAATTTAAGGTTTCTCACATGATATCAGAGCCGAATCTATATATATAAGAGCCTAGACACAGGTATTCAATATTTTTGTGCGGATATAAATATGTTCAACCCTCAGTCTGTTTATGTCACATGCTAGTTAAGATCTTAGCACTGTCAAGAGAATGGTGTCAAAATTAAAAAAAAAAAAAATTCTACATGGAAATATAACAAATAGTATCAAGGCATAATATAATGTCTAACCTCACTACCCAATAGCTCATATTTTTGGGTTGCATTATTCAAGGTTTCTCACAATTTTTTTTTTTTTTTTTTATATAAGTAATAACTTTATAAAGAAAATCTAATAACAGAAAAAAGAGGAAGTGGGCGCGTTTGAAAGGAGTTCAGACTTGATTAGTTGATAACGTTGCTCCTCATTTCATCAGTTTGGAAAGAAAACTCAAAAGGGAGTTAGATACTATTTTGCTTCAAGAAGAGCTTATTTGATTTCAGAAGTCTAGAAAAGATTATAAGAAAAAAAATAATAATAATAATGAAGTGAATATAGTAAAGATTATAGTATTTATTATTAGGTAAATGATTTATCATTACTAAATTAAAAAGTTTTATATATTTAGATATTTAATTATATTATAAAAAAATTCAAAATTCAAAAAAATTGGTAAAAAAATTGAAAAGTATTATATATTTAGATATTTGATATATATTCATTAAATTGAAAAGTTTTATATATGGTATTATTATCATTAATTAAATTGCTCAAGTCAAAAAAGATTTTGCAAAAAAATTTCAACCCAAAAGTCAGAATCTCATCAAAAGCAACTTTTTAATAACTTCAGTTCTCACAAATTATAACACTTGTTTTTCTTTTTTTTTTTACAATGTATTTATTTTTCAAAATTCTTATTACCCTAAAATTTCAATATTCTAATAATACTTTATATTATATTCTTTTCAACAAGATTTAATTGAGTTTAATTTTAAAAAATTGAGTAAAAAGTAAGCAAAACTCTCATAAACGAAATTACTCATTTAAATTATGTCTGTTTTCTTAAAAATATATTTTGCATTTTTTAACATTTTACTATTACAAATATATATTCTTTTAATAACATATAAATTATGTTGTTAAAAATAAAACAAAAAAATTTGTTTCAAAAAAAATAAAGAATTTGATACTAATGAAGATTGAGCAACTCAATTTCCCAATGCATAAAAAAATGTAATCAAAAGGTTTTTTTTAATACTATTATAAATATTTAATAGCACACCATTAACATTTTGTTCATATTTATTAAAATTTAGTAACGTTATCAATTTGCTATTAATTTTAATATGGTGTATCAAATAATATTAAATTAATACTATTAATTCTAATATTTATTATAGTATTTGAAGCATTCAAGAAATTGATTATAATATTATACACATATTTATTAATATTACGGATCACCGATAGTTACTACTATTGACTACCGGTCGATAACTATCATTATAATTTATTATTTTTTATATTTAATAATAAATTTTAAAAAACATATTTGATTGACTAAATACACATATTATTAAAATGATTAATGAATAATTCTTTTATTTTTTTTACAAACGAAATAATTATACAATTATCATCATCATTAAATATTATTTTTAAAATTACCATAAATCGACTTTTCTTTTCGTTAAGATATCAATTATAAGTATTCAATATGAACAAAAAATAAATTATATCAAATACTATAAATCAAATATGAATAAAAAAATAAATTTGAAAATCAAATATGTAATCTTTTAGCACCTTAAATTTAGTTTTATTACTAAATCAAAATCTAATTCACTATTTTAATTTTAATTTGATACAGAAGTGGTGAAGTCTCTTATAAATGTATATAACATATTATTAACTTAATATTTCTTATTGAGAGAGTAAAATAAGCAACATGTCCTCATTTATATATATATATATATAAAAAGTAATCTAATATCACTCCGGTTTAATTCTTTAAACATATCAATAAAAATGAAATTTAAATTATGTTTTTTTTTTAATTCAATCTATGTATTTTTTTTTATTAATTTATATATTTATTAAAATTATTTTTTTAACAATTTTATTTCAA
>CATKHJ010635995.1:0-13068 GCA_949750685.1 Vernicia montana
ATTAATTCCAACAAGAATAACCCAATCTAAATAATATAAAGATATCATAGGTAATCAATTGATGAAATCTAAATCCTAGTTCTTTTTCATATATTGAATTTATTTCTTAATACTTGTTTTTATTTTATTTTTAAATCTCAATTAAATTGATATTCTAAATAATAGAGTAATTATAATTTTGGTACTTGACAATACATTTCCTGTGGAATCGACACTCTACTTACTCACTATTACTTGCCCACGATTTGTACACTTGCAGATTTAGTACAAGAGATATGCACATGTAAAAATTGTTGGGGATACAAAAAATGTCATTGACGTCATCCAAGAGAAGAGAGCTGTTCTATCAATTTATTTGCAACATTATGAAGTAATTTTAGGTCCTTGGGTTTTTTTCAAGACTTTGTTGCAAGATGGAATTACAGAGAAGCCAATATAGTTGCTGACTTTTTTGCTAAGTAAGCCATTCTTTGGTATCATCAGAACAATAATTTACGAAAAAGATGACATATTTTGAGAACAAAGTGTATAGCTACATTCTAATGGATACAAGTGGAATTCCATATTATCGATATCGCCAAGATGAGTCAAAGTGCATCATCTTCCAAGGTAAAATCCGAATGAGTATGTAGATTTTGAAACAATACGAGTACAGTTGGATGCAAATGTCATGGATGAAAACATGATACTCTGCAAATGGCTCACATAAAGGAATGGTATTTGTAAACAAAGAAGAATATAAGCTTGCAATCCAATAGTATGCAATCCAGAACAACTACGAATTTTGTTCAAAAGAATCCAAGATTGAGACATTTGTGTGGTATTGCAAGAAAAAATCAAGTGGATATAAGTGGAGAGTGCATGCAAGGTAGTTGAGGGATAACCCAATATGATGCACCGCATAAGTGCCTGAACTAAGGTTGAACACAAGATCACAAACATGACATAGATTAGATCATGAACCAAATTATTGTTAATATTGTGAAAAGCATTGTTAAATAAGTGCCGAAAATAAAGATCAAAGCTTTACAAGCTGAAATACGACATGGATTAGATCATGAATCAAATTATAGAAAAACATAGCTGGCCAAGCAGATTGTAATTGAAAAAATATTTGACAATTGAAATGAGTCATTTAATCTTCTTCGGTGGTGGATGCGGGCAGCACAAGCAACCAATCCTGATATACATTACGCTATCAATGTTGGAGAGCACGTTGTTAACAACTTACTAGATCCATCTTGCTGCGTATTTGAACGTATGTTTTGGTGCTTCAAACCATGTGTGGATGAGATGAAATATTGTAGACCTACTCTCATAATCGATGATACTTTTTTATATGGAAAGTACAAGGTAGTTTTGTTGTGTGCATCGATTTTGGATGGTGACAGTTACATTCTTCTTGTGGCATTTGCCATCGTCGAGAGAGAATAACGACAAATGGGATTAGTTCATACGGTGTATACGGTTGCATGTCACCAATAACCAAGATTTGTGTATCATATCTGATCGGCATAAAGGTATAATGAAAACAATGAAAAGCAATTCGTGGAATGCGTCTGCATTGCTATTGTAACCGCCACGTGGTCAGAAACTACAACAGCCTTTAAAGAGAGTCAGAAAAGAATAAAAATAAAATAGTGATGCAGACACAACTTGCTGCGTATTATATCACGTGGCAGATACAATAGCGATACGAACACATTTTCCATGAATCGCTTTTCATTACTTTCATTATACCCTCATGCTAAACAGATATGACAAAAATATTGGTTATTGGTGACAAGCAACCATATACACCGCATGAACCAATCCCAATTGTCATTCTCTTTCTGGATGATGGTAAATGCCATAGAAAGAATGTGACTATCACCATCCAAAATCGATGCACACAAAATTGTCTTGTACTTTCCATATAAAAAAGTACTATCGATTTTGAGAGTAGGCCTGCAATGTTTCATCTCATCCACATGGCTTGAAGTAGCACAACATACGTTTAAATACACAGCAAAATGGATCTAGTCTGTTGTTAACAACGTGCTCTCCAACATTGATAGTGCAATGTGTATCAGGATTGGTTGTTTGTACTGTCTGCATCCACCATCGAAGAAGATTAAATGACTCATCTCAATCGCCAAATACTTTTTCAATTACAATCTGCTTGGCCAGCCATGTCTTACTGTAACTTGGTTCTTGATCTATTCTATCTCATATTTCAGCTTGTAAGGCTTTAATCTTTATTTCCGACACTTCTTTAAAAGGTTTTCCACAATATTAGCGATAAGATTTGCAGTCGAGTGTTTGTGATCTTGTGTTTGACCTTGGTTCAGACACTTATGCAGTGCATCATATTGAGTTATCATCCAACGAGTGCCATCCTTCAAATGACTTGCATGCACTCTTCACTTACATCCACTTGATTTTTTCTTGCAATACCACACAAATGTATCAATCTTGGATTCTTTTGAATAAAACTCGTATTTATTCTAGATTGCATGTTGTTGGATTACAAACTTACATTCTTCTTTGCTTGCAAATACCATTCCTATATGAAAGCCACCTGCAGAGTCTATCATGTTTTCATCCATAGCATTTGCATCCAACTGTACCCGTATTGCTTCAAAATCTACATACTCATTCGAATTTTATCTTAGAAGAGGATGCACTATGACTTGTCTTGGCGATACCGATAATATGGAATTCCACTTCTATACATTAGAATCTAGCTATACACCTTTGTTCTCAAAATATGTTGCTTTTTTCATAAATTGTTGCTCTGATGATACCAAAGAATGGCTTACTTAGCCACAAAATCAGTAACTTTATCGGCTTCTCTATAATTCCATCTTGCAACAAAGTCTTAAAAAAAACCCAAGGATCTGAAAATCACTCCATCATGTTGCAAATAAATTGATGAAATAGCTCTCTTCCCTTGGATGACGTCAATAACATTTTTTTGCATCCCTAACAATTTCTAAATGGGCATATCTCTGACTCGAGGCAAAATCTAATAACAAATAGACAACAAAGATCTCAACTTCTTCAGTATCAATTGGATTCTCTATAT
Source organism: Vernicia montana (assembly GCA_949750685.1). Classification (NCBI taxonomy): domain Eukaryota; kingdom Viridiplantae; phylum Streptophyta; class Magnoliopsida; order Malpighiales; family Euphorbiaceae; genus Vernicia; species Vernicia montana. The sequence continues at coordinate 3,068 of CATKHJ010635995.1, forward strand.
AAGACATCCGAAACCACCAAAGTGTTCACTTTTCAATGTCACTCCTTTCAATTCTTTTTAGATACTTTATCAATCCAAATTGAGCCTCAAAAGTACCTTTCGACAATGTCTTTCCTTGATACTTGGGAAGCCCAACTCCATTTTCTTATGCAACTATGACCACTGTATTAAGCATCAAACTATCTATCTGTTGGCCATAGTCATCCATGACAAAGATGTTTCCTTTCTTACAATACTGCATTAAGTGTCTTCTATGGGTTTGAGAGATCCTTAGAAAACATGACATGAAATTTCTTTAGTCCAATAAGCATTTCTCTTTCCAGAACTAAAACATATATCATGTCATTCTTGATAGCATTTTATATGTCACTCCTTAAAAATGCCTTGACTCTTCAACTCTTCTAGATGACACTTATCAAATAATAATTGAAGATCCCTATTAAAAAATAATTATGTTAATAACAGTAAAATGCAAACTAAAAAAAAATCAAAATTGATATAAAACATAATTAAAATAAACATACAAGCGTAAATACATGATAGGATAACAAATTAAAGTAAATATATTATAAATAATTAACATGATTAATTTATCTATAATTAAATTAAACAAATGAACATAAGTACATGACTAATAACATGACATGATAAATTATTTAAATGAAATATCACATGATAAAAAAAAATAAACTATCAATAACGAATAGCAAAAATTACGTTTAGCAAGAGTGAAATAAAGAATTCTTGAAATAAAACATCATGTAACCAATTTAAGTGAAATAGACAATATTGTAAATAAAGAAACCTAGTCCTTACCCGAAAATGGCCATCTAGTTTCTAGATCTCTCTTGAATTTTCTACTCATTTCAGTCATTTTTTGATAATGCTATCATCCTGACCGAATTAAAAGTAATTGCAATATTAATGCATACAACACTCAACAACCATATTTGGACTTCTTAAACACATTTTGGATTACTCAACTTCAACAATTTACTATTTACATAATCAACAAGAAGATCTTTGAGATAAAAAGATCCTAAATAGGACACTACATGATATTCCTAAGTAAGATAATTCTAACTGGACATAATCAGCAACATAATGGAAAGAAAACTATAACTTTTCCATAGAGGTTCTTATACTTAAATGTTATTTATCTGACCACCTATAAATGCTCAAACAACCATACAAGCATACAACTTTCATTACTTAAGAGTCAAATAGCAATTCTAACGAGTTTTTCTTGTTAGGATCCAAGGAAAATTTTAAACCAATATAAAAAAAAAAAAAAAAAAAAAAGGTTATGCATCTCTGGATAGAGAGATCCTAAATAGGAAGCTAAAAAATATTACTGAATAAAATAATTACCAGTAAAATCTGAATTTTCATGATTAAGAAGAATCAAACTAATTTCTCAACTTGTTTTTCCTGGTATTCGTTGGATTATTAATTTTGCCATAAATAGTTTACTTCCAAATGGAAAGGAGTTACTAAAAAGCATCATAATCAACCACCTATTTACCATGGTTAATAAGGAGTTTTATTATGCTACAACCACGAGCAAGAAAATTGTATGCAGTTTTAATAAGAAAAATATTTAATTGCAAATGTTGCTTTGGAACTAAACTGTGAAATGCAAGTACTTTAAAAACAAACAAAAGAAAATCCAACTTGTGGGTTTTACAAAAGTCTTACAATAAAACTAACGACAATCTAAGAGCAAATTAAAAGCCAAATAGTGAATTGGGATAGTGCTAAGTCATCAATTGTCTGTAGGTTAAGAAAAATATTTTATTATGTAAAAAATGGCTTGATTGGCCTTTGACAGAGCTAAGGTAAGACAAGATTTTGAAATATCTAAGGTAAATGGAAAGTTTGAGGATGCTTGAGAAAAATTATGGAGTGGCATTTGGGATTAGGAATGGGAAATGGGCAGGGTTCGTGTAGGATAGTATTATACTCATACTCGTACTCAAGGCAATCTCTTTACTGGATCACACTCTACTCATACTCGATCGGGTAAAAAATATACATATACCCATACTCTATTGGATATCATATAACCATACCCATCACTCAAATAGTTATTAAATTTTTTAAGTTTAATGTATATTTTTCTCCTTGAACTTAATACTATTGATTATTTTGTCCCTTAACCTTTTAATTTAATCAATTTAACTCTTAAATTTGTAAAACTAAACTTATTAAACCCTTGCTGGAGAATAGAAAATTGCGTGCAAAACACGCATCTGACAATTATGACTTATTTGCTGACTTGTAATAACTTTTTAACTATTTATTATCAAAAGACAATTTTACTCTGGTCCTAAAATTTCCTAATTTTAACTCGAACTCGTTCGTCTAACGCTGAAGGTACAACACGATGATCATCCACTACCTCCCCCTCATTTCCACCACCTATTACATCAACAAAAACTGGAACACCCTCATCGGACTCTTTCCCGACTCCTCCCTGTCATTGCCACTACCTATTGCACTATCTAAAATTGGCATTTCCTCGTCAGCCTCATTCTCTGCCACGTCCATCTCATCCTTCTCACTCTCATCTTCTCCAGTACACTCCTTACTCTCATCCTTTACACTGGCATCTTCATGATCACATGTTCCACTCTCTTTCATTTCATTTCTTGACACTCTTTAAACTACTTCATTTCTCTTCCGCTTTTAAGCTGGGGGAGGCGAAACAAAAACCAAAACAAGTGCTCGCCGGACCCGTGAGCTCCGTTGAAGCTCTAAATAGGCATCTATAGCAGACCCAGACCCAGAAGCTCCTCTTTCTTCATTGGATTTGCTGTGGTTTTGATTATAAACATTTTCACATATTGCACCAAGTCTCTTATGCTTCTTTCGAAGCCTAGTACTCGTCGTGCTAAATTCCTTTGGCTTCGGTGAAGAAACCGAAGTCAATTTCAATTGCATGACAAAAATAACTGATAACCTTATCTATCTCCAACCAATAAGATTTGGACCAAATGGGTGTTTATAGGTCTTCTTGTTTGATCAAATTAGGCGTTTCACTACCATCGAGTCTAAGAAGATCTGGGGAAATTAAGGAAAAAAAATAGTTTTGTTTCTCTCTCTCTCTATTTTATTTTTCTATTTTGCTGTTATTTCAAACAGAAATTAAGTGAGAAGAGAACTATGCATTAGACTGTAAAAGAAATGCAGAGAATCACAATAAAGCAAGGATGATTGGGTGAATCATTAAAGAAAGTAGCAGAAAGAGAGAGAGAGATTGGGTAGATGAGAGAAGATGAAGAAGAAAGGGAATAAAATTCAAGTGAGAAAGATATATGAGTTTAATATAGTAAATACCTAATTTGATTTTATAACAAAATTTATTTTTTAACATCTAATAAACATAATAAAAAGCCTTCACGTATTGTCTTGCGCGTGTTTTTCACTTAATATGCTGATTAGGCAAATAAGAAATTAATTGATTCAATTTGACAAGTTAAAGTGCTTAATTGATTAAATTAAAAGGTCAGAGGTGCAAAAAGATAAATGATGTCAAATTCAAGAAAAAAATATGCATTAAACCAATTTTTTAATATCTATTTAAATTAAAACATTAATTACATGATTATTAATTTACAATCATGTTAACTAAAACAATACATTTATACTCAAAGAGACTATTTATTGGTTTTATTACATTATTTATGTGATAGAGACATTGCAATATCGCATATTAAAATGGATATAGAAATTGACATTTGATACAATGTTATGGGATTATTGATGATAAATATTGGGATGATATGGATTGGCATATATAAAGTTAAGAATATTGGAAGTGTTTCTTGAATGCAGGTTATGAGCCTGGAGTATTGTTATAGTTGTAGCTGTTATGTTGCCAAACTAAAATTGATTATTAATGCTCACTGAAATTAATGGTATTGATTATTTTGTAATATCGAGTAATGAGATTCTACGGGTTGTTGGTGTTTTTATGGTTAGTCATGCTCTAAGACCGTCACATCTTTTAAAGTGGGATGTTACACAAAATACTAATGTTGATGATGTTTTCCATATTTGGTTTTGGTTCTTTTTCTTTTACTTTTTGTTCTTTTCTGATTCTTGATGGCAGGTAAGCGATGGCTTATGGTTACAATCCGACCCGATATTCAATTCACGTTTGGGTGCCTCTTTTATTGAGAAATTTATTAGGTTTCATAATTTCATAACTTTGGCTTGCTTTGACATGTTTCTTCTTCATATATTTAGTTCAAATTCTTATTATGAGATTAAACATTTAATTCACAATGAAATCAATTTCACCTTATTGTAGCTTCATCCTCTGATGTTAGAGTCTTTTATATTGGTATTGAATGTTCATCTTCTCAAGTATCAACAAGTATTGATATTTTCTGCAGTTCTTAGACAAGAACTTCCTCAATGCAGGCGCCTTCTAATGGATGTTTATTGGTCTTTTTCTTTATTTTTTCTTCAAATTAATTCCCTGATTTAATTTTTATCATTTGTTGGGGTAATTTCTATATAGCAGTGGAATTAATAGCTAATTTATAATTTTCAATAGAAAATAGTGAAATCAGTGGATCAACATGGGAAATTGATTCGGAACTCCTGTGAATAATCACCAGACCTCTACTTATACTCCTACTACTCCAGGTATCTATCTATATACATTTTCTTTTTTCTTTCTTTGCTTTAAATATTTTCTTGAATCCTCTGTTCATTAAAGAAACGAAAATGTCAAGAAAATTATGGGAAAGATTGGTTTTAAGATTGAGGGGAGGTTTTATAACTGATCTTACATTTTTAGAAATTCTTTGTTCTAAGCATTCTTTTTTCAGCTTTTGTTTGCTGGGTTGGTTTGTATTAGCTTAAAGCAAGAAGCTTTCAAACAATTTATTGTTAGTGGGTTGGTTTTGGTGGATTAGGTGCTTCAAGTTTCTTTAATTTTGTATGCTCTTGGGTTGCAGAAAAACTTAGACTTGGTGGTTTCTTTGTTAGTTTCATGGTACTTGAGTTTTGAGGTTTATTATTATTATTTTTTTAAGTTTAGTTTGTGTTTTGGTTTTGTGAGTACATGTTTTTATTAATGTATAATAGAGCATATTTCTTATTTGTGTTTCATAAATTTTAATTTGCAATGTATTTTAAAATAAAAATATTCATATTTCTTATGATATTACTATATATATGAATAAAATCTTAAATCGATAATGTAAAAATATATTCATTTGCCAATAAGATTCAATAGTGATCATGGTATTGACTGGCTTCTTTCATACATTTATGACTGTAATTCATTTATATTAAAATTAATCCAAGCAATATCTTTTTTTACTGTTCTTTAAGGCTACATCATTTCTCCCTCCTTTGCCAACTTATTTTTTATTATTGTTATTATTATGGATAAATCAATTAATTACTGATAATTTTTTGTGAGTTTAGGTGTCATTTGTTTGACTCTTTAACAGTTTCAAGAGTACAAATATATATCTAAATATACAATTGCTTTGATAAGAAAGGTAATATTTTTTTATAATTTTTCCATTAATTATTAAATTAGTTATCTAATTACTATTAAAATTGATAAATTTATAGATAGTGATTTATTGACTTTGTCAAACTAATATATGTCCTTTTTGAGATATAAAGAATGCCTATCCATGAATTTGATTAATCCAAGTTCAAGATATGCTTGGCTGTCTAGAAGATGTGGGAATGGATGGCAAATCATGCTTGCTTTTGTTTGAAATTAATCTTTTCTCTGTGTCATACTTGCTTTTGTTTGTAACTTCCTCTCCATATTGATTAATTGCTGATATATTAATTAATAATGTATGTTTTTTGTTTTATTTGTTTGTATGATTTAAGTAGCATGATTTATTTCTTGGTTTTTTTTTTCCTCTTTTTTTTTTTTTTTTTTTTTTTTTTTTTTTTTTTATGATTAATTACCCCTATAGTGGTCCCTAAATCATTTGTTGGTTTCTTCTACAACTCTTGCTATAAATACTATGATTTAGGTAGCATTATTTATTTTTTGTTTTTTTGTATGATTAATTACCCCCTAAGTGGCCCCTAAATCATTTGTTGGTTTCTTCTACAACTCTTGTTATAAATGCTATAAATAGTCATAATATATATATTTTTTTTCCAGATATGTACAACACATATGCAACATCTCAACATAAGAGACATATTTTTATATTTTGCTTTTTAACAGTATATTTTCAAAGATAATATTATGCTTTATATAATGTGGATGATTAATGTTTTACATAGTATTATGTTTAACTGCTATCATATTTATATTTTGTCTCATTTATGTTTTTTTGTTATATACATATATATGTGTTAAAAACATAAATTAAATTATACCAAATACTGTTATTAAAAGATGATACATTAATGAAAAAAATAATTTATACATTAATAAATAGATAATATATTACAATATGATTAAAATAAAATGACCCGCTGCATCGCACAGATAATTGTCTAGTAATAGATATATTGATGGGGAGTAAAAATGATTTCATATTCTCAATCTTCTAAACAACATTGTTACTAATTCCACGTCATATAATAAGTCATTTTATTTTTTTTATAAAAAAAATGCCACATCAGACAATTTAAATGAAGTTAGAGAAATTGTCCCAAAAGTGATAACGGTGCAAACCACAGGGTTGCAATTGACTGAGTTTGAACCACAAGACAAAAAATAAAAATGAGCCAAATCACAGGGTACTAAAATGATGTTATCCCTGATATTTATTATGGTTTAATATACATTTTTTAATGTAAGCTTAAAATTTTTAGGATATTATTTTATGCTTTGAACTTGCATGTTCTGATAAAAAAAAAAAATAAAAAAAAAAACTTGCATGTTTGTTGACTAATGGCTAATGTTCTCTATCCCACATCGAAATGATGTGGGAAATGAGGAGGCTTCCTTAGTTATAAAAGGAAGCCTCCTCCTTTAGTTTAGTGCATCCCAAAATAATTAAGTCTCTCTAATTTCTAAAACTTTAATTGTATCTCTTCTCTCATTTTGTAATATTTATTTGCTATATTTAAATATTATTTTGATAGTGTCCGAGGACGTAGGCATAATTGGCCGAACCTTATTAAAATTTTGGTGTTCTTTTATTGTCTATTTAATAGCTATTGTCGGGTATAGTTGTAGTGAATTATTGTGCTATTAAATTACTTGTCTTAGTAAAATTCTGGCTAAGGAAATACTTAGTACTTAAGAGTGTCATTCGTGACCCACTTCTCTTTCCTGGGAATTTACCTTGTGGTGATTTATTAGTACAATCGTTCTCACTCTATTCACCTGTGCAATAGTTTCAAGGTGAATTTGTTATTATTTATGGAAGTAAAAACCCGAATTCCACAACAATTGGTATCAGAACTCTTGGTTATCTTAGTATGCTCTGTGGTTGCAGTTTAGAATGATCTTCCACATCAGAAAAGATTTTCTTGGGCTAATTGGCATTCCGCATCAACAACTATTAAATAGAATTTGTAGTAGAAATGTCAGACGGCACAAAAGGTTCCATATCGTCAATTTTAGCAAGAACTACTGTGATAAATGCTAGATTTGCAATAGAGATTTTTGATGGCACTGGACATTTCGGTATGTGGCAAAGTGAGGTTCTAGATGCTTTTTTTCAGCAAGGTCTAGATATTTCCATTGAAGAAAAGAAACCATATGATGTTGAGAAGAAAGAATGGAAGACCATCAATCGTGTGGCATGTGGTACAATTTGCTCTTGTCTTTCCAAAGAGCAGAAGTATGCATTCTCTAAAGAAATTTCTGCAAGTAAATTGTGGAAGACACTGGAGGAGAAATATTTGAAGAAAAGCAATCAAAATAAGATGCATATGAAGAAAAGACTGTTTAGCTTCACTTATGTTTTGGGTACCACGATGAATGAGCACATCACCAATTTTAATCAGCTAGTGGCTGATTTAGTGAATTTGGATGTGGCTTTTGAAGATGAAGATTTAGCATTGATGTTGTTGGGATCTCTTCCTGAGGAGTTTGAGTTTCTTGAAACTACTCTACTTCACGGGAAGGCTGAAGTGTCTCTCAGTGAAGTTACTGCTGCCCTGTACAGTTATGAGCTCAAAAAACGAGACAAGAAAGAAAGTACTAGTGGTGCAGCAAAAACAATGGTAGTAAGAGGATGCTCTCAGAATCAGAATAATGGAAGGAGAGGGAGAGGGAGATCAAAGTCCAGACCAAAGAAAGATGAATGTGCCTTTTGTCGGGAAAAAGGGCACTAGAAGAAGGACTGTCCTAAGCTGAAAGATAAAGGCAAGCTTGATAAAGGGAAAACTGCCTTAGACTCAAACGTAGCTGAGTACAATGATGGAGACTCAGACCTTTCACTTGCTGTCATGACATCCATAAGCCCTTCTAGTGCATGGCTATTGGATTCTGGATGTAGCCATCATATGTGTCCCCATCGGGACTGGTTTTTTGATTTTAAAGAACTAGAAGGTGGAGTTGTTTACACGGCTAATGACAACTCGTGTGCAACAAATGGGATTGGTTCCATTCGGCTGAGAAATTATGATGGATCAATCAGGTTGCTGACAGATTTTCGTTATGTGCCGAGTTTGACGAAGAATCTCATTTCTGTGGGAGTCCTAGAATCAAAGGGCTTTGTTGTAACTGTAGCAAATGGAGTAATGAAAGTCATCTTTAGTACAATTATGGTGATGAAAGGAATTTGAAAGAACAATAATTTGTATTACTATCAGGGTAATGCAGTTATTGGAACAGCAGCAACAACGGCTTCTACTGATGATCGGGAGTTAGAAGCAACTAGACTTTGGCATATGCGCTTGGGATATGCTGGAGAAAAATCCTTGAAACTTCTGATAGATCAAGGATTGTTGAAAGGAGTACGGGCTTGCAAATTTGATTTTTGTGAGCATTGCATCAAAGGGAAGCAGACAAGGGTGAAATTTGGTATAGCAATCCATGATACTGGGGGCCTTCCAAGACAATTTCATTGGGAGGAAAACACTATTATGTTACCTTTGTTGATGATTTTTCTTGGAGAGTTTGGGTGTATACAATGAAGATGAAGGATGAAGTGTTGGGAATTTTCCTTAAATGGAAAAAGATGGTGGAAACTTAAACAAACAAAAAGATAAAGCGTCTCCGTACAGACAATGGTGGAGAGTACAAAAATGACCCATTTATGAAAGTCTGTGAGGATGAAGGTATTGTCAGACACTTTACCATCAGAAATACACCACAACAGAATGGGGTGGCAGAGCGTATAAACCGTACATTGCTGGAGAAGGTTCAGTGCATGTTGTCTAACGCTGGGTTAGGCAGAGAATTTTTGGCTGAGGCTGTAGTATATGCTTGTCACCTCATCAATCGTCTACCATCAACTGTTATTGGTGGTAAAACGCCATTGGAGAAATGGTCTGGAAAACCTGCTACAGATTATGATTCCTTACGTGTGTTTGGTTCCGTTGCATACTACCACGTTAATGAATCGAAGCTAGATCCAAGAGCTAAAAAAGCACTCTTTATGGGGATTACATCTGGAGTGAAAGGGTATCGACTTTGGTGTCTAGAGATGAAGAAGATAATTTTTAGCAGGGATGTTACCTTCAATGAGTCGACCATGTTGGAGAAGGTAACTAGTCAGCAGTCTGATGGTACTCCGCAACAGGTGGAGAGTACTCCAAAACAGGTGGAGTTTGAAAGCAGAATTAACCCAGCAGAGAAAAATGTATATGGTAGAGATACTCCTTTGGTAGACGAGGAGTCAGATAAAGAAGACATTCCTACAGTAGATGAGGAGTTTGAAGAAGAAGAGGTTCCAACCCAAAAACCTACACAGCAACACTTACAGATTGCATTAAGAAAGCCACAACGAAAAATTCAAAAGCCTGTTCGCTTTGTTGATATGGTGGCTTATGCATCACCAATTGAAGATGATGGAATTCCAACCACTTTTTGTGAAGCAGTT
>CATKHJ010636744.1:0-14204 GCA_949750685.1 Vernicia montana
TATTTTTTATTTAAATTAGTTTTCATTTATTAAAATATATATGATTATTAAGAGCTTATTTCATTAAATAAAAAATAAAAAAATAATTAATTTTATAATAATATTAAGAAGAAATTTAGAATTGTTGAGATTTAAAAAAAAATAATATTATTAAGTTATCATTTAAAAAAAAAAACTCATTCTAAACAAACTTACCATCACATATATGATATAAAAGTTAATGGGAGTATTTTTGTAATAAAAAGTAGTTGGATAGGTATTTTTTTAAGTTTTCTTTTTTTAGAATATTTTTATAATATTTTTCTTCTTTTTTATGTATTTGTGTAAAAAACCCTAATAATTAGGGATGGTAGCGGGTCGATATGGAGCGGATTTTGTAAAATCTGAATTCGATCCACTTTAAAAATAAAATATTCGTCCCGCTTCGGGGTGGGGTGGATCGGGTCGTGAGACAGGAGCGAGCGGATATATCCGTTTCTATTTTTTTTTTTTTTCAATTATTTTTAATTTTATTTTCTCATATATATATATATATATATATATTATTTTTTTTTCTATATATCCATACAATATAATTTATATTTCACATAAAAAATAAAATTTAAAATTTAAAAAATAAATATATATAATATTTAAAAATATATATAATATATATAATTGGATTCGGATCGGGTTATACATTACTTGAACCCGACTCAAGTATAAATAAAAAAATTCGTTCCGCCCCATTTATTAAACGGGACAGGTATTACCCACCCCATTAAGATCGGGACAGAACGAATATCCGACGGGGTGGATAAAATTGTCACCTCTAATAATAATAATAATAATAATAATAAGCATTTGAGTTATAGAATTAAAATTGGTAAGTGGACATGGACATATTTTAATAAGTCATTTTTCCTATTAAGGAAATCTAAATTAAGATGTTTAGTCATAACCAAGTTAATTTTAAACAAAATTAATAGGAAACATGGTAATTTAAAGAGTGTTTATTTTATAATACAGATAGCTTCATTTAGTTTATGAAATAGTATGGAAATAAAATAGCTCTATTCATATTAAATAATTTATTTTAAATTTTAGTTTTATAGAATAACTATTTCACAATTTTAACTTTTAACATATATATTAAAAAATTTCAAAAATTTGTAAAATACAATTTTAAAACATAAGAGGAGAATAACTCTTTTTTAATGTTAATTTTTAAAGTGCTGTTTTTACAAGTATCTATTAAAATTCATGAGCCTATCACAATATTCAATATCCAACTATTTATAAAAAATTTTCAATTTAATTATTATATTTCAATATGAGATTTGCTTTCCAATAGTGACAGTAGAGACTTTTGTATTAACAATGTCTAATTCCTAATTAAGAAAAGTTTAAAAAGGATTAGTTGGTCAAATTAATCTTAAAACACTGATTTAGAAATTAGCAGAATACTTATCTACTCATGTGATAAAACATTTATAGCAAATTGTACTAAACTTTTGTGCCAATTCATTTCCAGCTTAACACTGTCACGTTGTATAGGTAACAAATAGAAGTAGATCTTGCCTTATTAACAAAACTGTGGCAAGATGTGAACCACAAGGAACATACTCTATTTTCAAAATAAAATTCAGGGCATGCACATGGCTTCACTGATTCTTAATCATCAGGATTTTTTCATATATCTGTTATGGCAATCAGTTTTTGTTTTTTTGTTCATATCACTGCCTTTAAAAAAAAAAAAAAAAAAAAAAAATTCTCGCAATGCAGGAAGTCTTGTGAATCAATAAAGTACTTTTAACTGTTCATAAACTTAATATATGCTAAGCCAAATTATCAGATTAAGCAAAGAAATCCCATATCTAAATTTACCAGAAACAAAGACAATAAAACCAATTTGAACTTGACCTAGCTTGAGCTTAGGTTCATTCAATTGATGATTTTGATTTACAGTTAGTATTCATCTTGGTTTAATGATTATGTTAGCGCAAATGAATTTCTTTTTATAAATAATAAAAAAAAAGATTTTTTTTTTTAGGTGAAAAAAGAAAAGATCTTGAGAATATGTGCATGCTGCTGATTAGAGGAAAGAATCAATCAATATCAGTCAAAACTAGGTACTAGAAGACATGATTGTTTTTGCATTGCTTATTGGTAAGTTTCTGTTGCATGAAAGCAACCTTTAGCCTAAAGAGACAAAGCTATAAAATTAGACTATAGTTTCAAGCCAAAACATTAGCTAATTACCTTTGATTTTATCCTATGCAGCCTTAAGCCATTTAATTCTAAATTTGTGCCTTGAAATCTTACAACTAATGAAGTATGCAAGAACAAATTGCCTTTAAGGTCAAGGCAAAGGCTCCTTTACATAGCTGCCACCCAGCATAAGAAGACTTGTACAAAATGTTTAGTGGGAAAGAGAGAAAGATAAACAATATAAAATGATATGTAATTAATTTTCCTTGATTACAAATCAAGAGTAAGAAATGACTAAGAAAGATTGCAAATTTTGAGATAATATGTCATGTTTATGTGTTAGGTGACTAAACAACCACCTTTGGCTTAGATAATCATCATCATGATGCTCTTCTCACTCCTAAGTCTTAATCTCACGTATTAATCAATCAATTCCAATATTCTAGATTGCACATAACACATACTGAGATTAAAACTCAACAGTAGAGTAAAAAAAAATATTTGCATTTTGTTCAAACACTGAGTACAAAAGAATGAGAATCCAAAACTGTGAGAACTCAATCTAGATCAACAATTATGTTTCTGCTCATTTCTTCCTATTTGATATATGTAAAAGAAAACTAAAATGCATTATGGACCAAAACAAATCCTATTTCAGTATCAAAACTCCAAAAAAAAAAAGTATCAATTCTCTATAATTCTGCAACAATGAAGTTCTTTAATATCAAAGACAAAAAAAAGAAGTTAAAATGTAAGAGAATAAACCAGATGAGGGCAGTTGTCAGTTCTAAGCAATGAGCAGCAAAGGGAAAATCTCTACATCTGTGTGGACTGTGGATTAATCCTCGAATCAGTAATGAAAATCTTCAGAACCCAGTTAGTTAGCAATAAGATCCATTAGTGATTCATGCTTGTAGCTGCTCCCAGCCCACCAAGATTTGAACCCAACTTCACAATCCATTGTATCAAGCATGTCAGGCAGATTAATATCAAGTGCATTACAGTTATCAGGATGATTATTAGCCTCTTGTTTCATTGCCATATTCTGATCTTCTTTGGGTTTAGAATGATGAGCCCTCTTGTGACCTCCCAAAGCTTGGCCTGACCTAAAAGTTTTGGAGCAGATATGGCATTTATACTCTTTGCTACTCTTCTTTGACTGATAACTTGCCATAATCACTCCATTCACTTCCTCCTCCATTGAATCCTTAATGGACTCAAGCTTAGCAAGATTGCTTGTAACATCAATTTTTTCAGGCAAACAATTAGTCTGAATATCCTCTTGGAACTGTTCAACCTTCAAATCAACAGAACTTCTTGTTGTTCTATGTAATGTTTGGTGACCACCAAGTGCCTGATGAGTGTGAAATATCTTGTTGCAGATCCTGCACTGGAATTGGTCTTTCTTCTTAGAATCATCTGCAATATCAAAATCTGAAGTAGAACATATAATCTCAGTGCAAGAATCCTTCCCCATTTCAGCATTACAAGCTTCAAAAATAGCTTTACTGCTTGGAGTGCATTTCACATATTCTAAACCAGAAAGATCCAATTTAACTTCTTCAGTAAAATCTTGATTTGGTTCTGATTCAGTGGGGATGCTATCTATTTCAACATGAATTCCCTTCTCTATCTCATTATCACACAACAGAAATCCAGATTCATTCTCAAGTTTGGACCTCTTAGAATTAATTCCCCGATAAAAACTCGCAATGGGAACTTCCAATTCAATCTTCTTTTCCTCATTACACACCATCTCACAATCAAATTCATCACATTCAGAGGTCTTATCCTTAGAATCTGAAAAACAAGGATCTAATTTCTCCTCTCTTGGTTTCTTCTTCTTGACAAATTCATTACCCTCAAAAACACCATCTTCATCTTCACTTTTCCCAATTCTCTTATTTTGGCACAAAGATTTATCCTCAAAAGACACAGAATCATTATCCAAAGACTCACTAACTGATTTGAATTCACCCCATTCATAATCACCCCTAGAAAGCATCATCAAACACATAGCCACCTCTTCCACTTCTCGCTCAACTTCAAAACCAGATACAGATTCATTTTTCAAGCTAGAAAAAGAAGAATTAGGAGTAACTTTGTACCTTATTCGACTTGATCTCTTTCTTCGCACAAGACTCACAGTCTCAGTATCTGATAAAGCCATTACAACCAGATTATGCCTTGAACTAGTTCTTGATTCTCTGGAGACCCTATACTTCTCAGAGTGAAGCCTCATGTGACCAGTGAGAGATCTTAGTGTTCTGAACCCTTTTCCACATTCTTTGCAGCGAACTCCATTCCTTTCTTCTACTGAGTGATGCCTCATGTGACCATGAAGAGATCTTGGAGTCTCAAATTGCTTGCCACACACTCTGCATTTCAAACTTTCTTGAATTGAGTCGCTATCATCATGGTTCAAGCCTGAGAATTTCCAAGATTTCTTGGGGTTTTCTCTTAGGCCATAACCATCAATACCCATATCGCTATTTTCAACCTTAACCTCTTCTTTAGCTGATGCATGAATTCTCATGTGACCCCCCAAGATTCTTCCACTCAAGAAACTCTTATTACACAACTTGCAAATATGCTTCTTTTCGTGATCTTGATCCATTTTATGTATTTCACCAACACAAAACAACCCAGATCACAAAAACCAATCAAAACCTCAACTTTTCCTGAAAAACGCAAGAATTTTGAGTCACATTCCAGGAAAACAAACAAGCACGAGAAAGTTTAAGAAACAGAGGAATTAATAAACACCCAGATCAAAAAGAACCAAAATTAGAGGGCAGTAATGGTTTTGAAGTGAAATGAGAAGAAACTATGTAGGTTTTTGTGATCCTGAAAAGCAAAAACAAGATCTAAATTGGCTAAGAAAAACCCTATAATCAGAGCAGGCTCTGTTCTATTGCTCTGTTTCTTTTGTGGGTATTTGAAGTATATGCAAGCGCGACATCGAAATGGAAGTGACTGCTACTGTGACCACTGAGCACAAATAGCTCAAAGAAAGAGAAAGAGAGAGACACTTTCTCTGTAAGCTGGAAGTGAAAATAAAAAAAAAAAGAAATCCTTGCATGGAAGCCAAGTTAAAGGAGTAGACTTTCACTCGCTTTATATATATAAATAAAAAAATACTCGCTTGCATTGAAACTGGGCATTTTGGGAACAATGAAAAAATTGTGTGATTTTGTTGATAATTAAGATTAATTAATTTTATTAATTTTTTTATAAAAAAATAAAAATAAAAATTTACTCATTTGAGTTAAATGGATTTCTTGTAGTAGAAGTAATTTGTTAGAGGTTAAGGTTTCCCTTTTCAATCCATTTTATTATTGTTTTTCACAACTTCCCCACTAGGCAAAGACAAAAACTTCATCCAATTGCTAGGATTGTCCCATCTAAGCACCTCTTTTTTTTTTTTTTTTTTTTTTTCTTTCCCTATAAGTGCACATATTTACAGGTTTGGGACCCATAAAGGAAAAAAAAAGATTTAAACATGAAACTTTATCTTCTGACTTAATTCATATAACGAGTTAAACTTTTCCAAAATGCAATTTTAAAATGAAATTTATCTGTTTTTGAAGTCTTATATGATAAAAATTTACATGTATAATGTTAATATAGTTCGCAAATTATACTTTTTAGAAGATTTTGGTGGATCTATATGGTTGTTTTAGTTCATATTGATGGCTAATTCTTAGACTCCACACAAACATGGTAGCTCCATTAACTTATATTATCATCTTTATCATGATGTCATTAAGAAACTTTAGTAGTTTAATAGTAGTTCAATCACTAATCTCTTTGTTTAAAGATTATTTTGTAAGGTTCTATACCTTGTTGCTCTTTGTTATTTTAATCTAAAGGGAAGTTTGGTTACTATATTAACAGGCTGGCCCACATGGGATCAGATCCAAAAGCTGGGCCATGATTGAATGAACCAGAATATTAATCTTCAGATTGTGTGTTTCCCTCTGTTTTCCTTCATGAACCTGTACTAAATACATTTTACTATAGTGGGTATAGCCAGGTTTAAAAAAAAAATAAAAATTGTAAGAACCAACAATAATGGCATGGAGTTGTTTAATTGTCACTCATGGTTACCATCACAGTAGCGGAGTAAATTGCATATACAGTTATGCAATTCAAAACGTTAAAAGTAATGCATTATAAAAATTACGGATTACTAATTATAAGTTAAGGATAAAGTAAAAATAAAGTTGTCTTTAGAATTGTGAAAATGCAACTCCGAATTTTAATAGGAGAGAAAAAAAAAACTATTTACAAGGTGACACTGGCTTTGAGCTCCCATGGAGAGAATCGAAAATGATGTTTAAATCTGACCACTTAGACATCTTATTTGGACAAGTTTTCCTCTTAGTCTTTACTACTGCCTCTTTAAATAATTGAGGTAGAGATTATTAAGATTAAAAGATACTTCATTGTTGTGATTGGTCATTTTGGTGCAAGGCCTAAATTCATAAGCCAAATCATGATCCCTCTTCGTTGTCCTTGCATCTATGAATAGCAAAAAGCCAATATCTGACATTAGGTTTTACATTACTTTGCTGGACAAAAACCCCATAATCTCATAACTATGCATTAGTATATGAGGAGAACAACCAGCAGAAAAAAATTTTATTTTTCCAATATTTTGAGCCTTCGCATTCATATTCAAATAACCTAGAGATAAAAAGTAAGGAAATATCCAGCTTTGCCCCGGTAAGAACAGGCACAGAGACTAACTTTACTGCCCTGGTAAAACTAGAGGCCATAATAGGAAGAAAATACACACTGGCATTAAGGAGAAAAGAAAGACAAAATCCAGCATTGCACTATTATCAGTCCAATAATGAATTAGGCAAAAAATGTAAATTGAACAAAATTTTATTTACTTCCAACCTTTTACATTGGAATCAAGTCATCTGTGCTGAAATTGATACAGTTCTACAACGAAAGGTATTAAAGACCAAAATAGGGCCAAGAAACACTATAAATACTGACTATTGACTAATACAAAAACAACACAGACATCGAAAAAGAAAGAGAAAGACCCCCTGAAGGGAAAATTTAAACATCTTCTGACGAAGGAGTTTATCAACTTGAAAGTTGAGAATGATTTCAGTAAGAAAGAATAGTACTCAGGTCTTGCCCCAAATTTGCAACTGCAGCTTGGCAAATTTCCATGAGAGTTCCTTTGGAACACCCATGGAAATCAATCACCATTTAAAAAACTTCCTTACACCTTGCAATGACTCCCAACTTTTTTTCCAAAATTTGCAAGCTATGGAAAGTACTAGTTAGCAGCCAATCTGAGAATCTCGCTTATTTTTGTGCAACTGGGACTCTGAGAGGCATTAAGATTTGATGCCTATCTAGGCCAACTTTAATTTGAAAGAATGTACGATAAATCAATCACCACTCTAGTGATTGACATCATATTCCAGCCAGCACTCTGTCCATACTCCTCTCAGGAAGCCCCTAGGTAAGAGCATTAATTCCTTCACATATGATAGTAATACCCAAGGTTAAGAACTGCAGGGAAATTACACGTAACCCCACCATCCTGTTTCCAACCATCAATACTACGCTCCCTGATATTGGATCACTCTTGACCGGAGTGTCTTCCATCAGTTACAATATCAAGTGGACCACAGCAATCAGCATTGTCCCGCTGATACTCGTATGAAGTGCATGAATCATCTTCAACATCAAAATCGTTCCCCTTGTTACTGGGAATCCCTTCGAAAAGTTCAAAGCCAGAATCACCACCACAATCAACAGTGGAAATACCAGCTTGTGCTTCTGAAATATCATCTAAATCTCCTTCATATTCCTCGTCAGTCGCAACTCTCTGAACATCTTCATCAGCATTCTCTTTGGAAGCATCAATATCATCCTCATCCTCAATGTGTTCATTGCAATCCTCTGTGTGATCTTCAGGATAATAAGCAGAAGCATCTTGTCCATCGAGAGATTCCACTGCAGAATCTTCATCTTCCTCTGCCATTCCAGCATCGCTTCTTTGCCACTCATCATTATCACTGTCAATGTTCAGTGGGTCAAACCTATTCTGCTCAGAACGTTTCCGAAGCATGAACACATTAAAATAATAACTGACAAGCTCCCTTTTTGTTCGGGAAGAGAATGCAGCTGATAGATGGTCCCAGAAGTTCTTGCCCAAGGATGCAGGGTTTGATAAGACAACATCCTGGAAGACTTGCTCTTCCTCTTCAGTCCATTTCTTTGCAACATCTTCCCCCATATCAGAAAAACCCAGCCCCTCAAATATCTCCCCCCCAAGGTTATCCCTAAGTTTCTGCCTAGCTTCCATGATATGTTGTTTCACACATTCAATAGAGCCCTGATCAAGGCAACTACAGTCTGTTTTGGAGCCTTCAAAGCAATGGGTTGCAGATGCGTCCAGTTCAGGCATAGGAATAACACAAGTACCCATCAGTTTCTCCTCATTATCATCATCAACTATGATACTGGGGCTGGACGATTGTGCAAGTGCAATTTGAGGAATAGACTTCTCTAGCTGATTCAAAGAGGCTTTTGGAACCTCCCACTCTGGAACAAAAACTTGATGCTCTGGTCCAATTGAAACCGGCTGCCGAAAAGGATAGTCAAGGGATGAGAACACTTCCTCAGGCTGAAGCAAAGCCCTTAGCTGGTGTCCATGATCAAAATATTCAGGGAAAAATGAGAGATTATCTGCCAGAATTCCATTGTTGATCCATAAAAAATGGGGAAAACTGCCAGAACTGCTTTCAAGGTTGTTGGCCTCATTTGAAACTGCTATGACTGAATCATTTGCAGAACTCCCAACATCTTGGCAGTTAATATAACTGCCATCACCATCTTCATAATAAAAACAAGTCAACTATATGAACTAGAAAATTAAATTTACTAAGACTGTCATCAGCATTCTCATAACAAGTCAACTACATAAACTAGAAGGTTGAAGACTATTGATTAAACCATAATATGAATTTATCCAATGAATTAATGGAGCACATGCAAGTGACAATGAAAGCTCAATTTTAGTAGTTGAAACATGCAAGATCTGTAAGATCAGAACAGCATTGATAAATTTACATAATTCTTATGGCAGAACTGAATACTGGTTCAGTAAAAATTCACTGCCCATGATATGAGAACCATGCAGCAATATCAACTGTTGTAGTCAGGAAAATCCATTGAAAGAATTCAGCAAACTAGTCACTGACGAACATTTGAAGCAAAAACCTAATTTTTTGTTTCTAAGAGATGACAGTGGAATTCAGTCTCATTTAATTGAATAAACTCTTAATTCAACATGTTATATATGGTTAAGCGGTTCAAGATACATCTATTATTAATCTTAAGATTGCATTCCAAATGCCCTTTTCATATCAAGTGACCAAATAGGCATGGCTAAATCATTTGTAAGAAAAAGTTGTAGCATAGGATACACATTGTGGCTAAATTTGCAGGTAATGCAAATATGTCTCATTTCTTTATCTATTCAGCAAGTCACAAACAAGACTGTCAACTATTTTTACCTGAAGTTACAGATTTTTGGCGAGCATCATCAAGAGAGGCAATTGGAGCAAGCTGATCAATGTGTTCCAGGTGTCTAGGGTGCTTACAAGCAACCTCATAAGAATCATCATCAACAAAAGGCCGTTTGTGAATCATATTTTACCTGCAAATCAGAATTATTTTTATTCTGAATTTTCTTCTATGAGTTAGAACAGAAAGACGCAGAAATGAATTAAAGAATCAATAAATCCAAAATTAGCAAATAGAAGAACAAGCGGCAAACAAAGTATACATAATGTAGGACAAATATGCAAATGTATATTTCGTCCAAAGCCTCAAATGCTGGCCAGCGAAACAAAAGACAATTAGCATCTAAGTTGGTCCAAACACTCTTGGCATTCATTGGCTTCAGCAAAAGCATGTCAGAACTGACTTCCCTTTCTTTTAAAACAATATTATTTCAACTTATTTCTTTCATCATTTCTAAGTAAAGTCTAGATAAAACAGGGTGATCAAAACTAGGGAAAATAGAATTCAAGGCCCAAGCAAAAGTCTGGCAATATGTATGCATGTCACTCACATACACCCACAAGTATCAATTAAACTTGAAAAATATTTTTAAGAAATTAAAAGAACAAGAAGAAAGCTGACATATACAACAATATATAACTATCTGGTGCTCATTTCACAAGCATTGTATAAACTTCATTTCCTCATTTCAAAACTCCTTTCTAGCTACCTCAATTACCCTGAAATTCTATCACTGTAGCCAACCAATGTCTTAATAATATAGTAGTCACAAAGAACTAAAAAGAAGAAGAAGAAGAAGAAACAGTATATAATCACATATAACCAAACAATCCACAATTAATAATATCACATGATTCAGTTAGAAGAGCTTGGACTTGCCCAAAGATTTGCCGCCAAAAAATCTACAAGATCACAGGATCCACGAAAGGAATACGAAATCGAACAAATATACAAACCCAATTCACAAAATAAAAATTCAGATCCCTAATTTTTGTTACAATTTTAAAAAATACGGAAACGGTATTAATTTGTACAGAAAAATTGAATCGAACACAAAATCCAAAGAAATGAATATTTAAAAAAAAATCAAAATTTCAAAGAATTTTTAAGAATTTCAACTGACCCAGATAAATTCAACCCACAAAAAACTAATATACAAGCTTAGATTCAAAGATCGAACAAAACCCCTTTCGAAACAGCAGAATTATTGAGGATCTAAAAACCCTAACCCTAGAAATGGATCCAGGGCACGGCGAGAGATAAAATTAGGATCAATAGATAGAGAAGAAAGCGAATCGAAAGCAAAAAGAATCGAAATCAAGAACAGAGAAAAAGGATCAGAAGAATTTCTGATCGAAATGATTCGGAAGATTAGGGATCGAGGAAATGGGTAAAGTTAGGACACGATTTATAGGAAATTTCAAGAAGGTGTTTGGTGATCCGAGGATAGAAAGTTTTTTCGGCCCTGAAGGCCCGTGGCGACTTGTGAATTACCAAAAGAGGAAAGAATCTGATGAAAATTACGTAAATTGCCACTTTAGGATTCTGGGATCTTAAGGACAGATTAGGAATTAAGTCTTGTCTTAAGTTAATGTTAGATGTAAGAAAAAGAAACTTTGATGAGTTAAAGCCTAAAGTGTTTTTTTTAACTGCCACGTGGATGATATTGATTGGGCTTTGAAGTTTCAATAATGGCACGTGGAAATAATTTTGATTGATTGTGTGCGGAAAGAGAAAGGCGGTGTTTGGTTAGTGGTTGGTAAACGCTTTCTGCTTATTGAGCCACTTGGCCCACTTGCATAGATTTCACAGTATTGAGAATTTCCCAGAAGTAGAATTTAGAGCTAAATATATTCTAATTGAAGTTGTGCATACAACTATTTCTTTTGATACTTCGGATTTCAGAAAGGAATTCTACTCTAGTTTTAAATTGGTATTACATCGATTAAATTCTGATAGCTCAAGTATTTTATCAAGTTGAAATATGAGACATGTTGGAGTTTCTAACCGAATATTAAATGCTAAGTTTTGTTGAGAAATTCTTCTACTCATGTAAAGATAAACCTATATATAATTAAAAATAAAGACACACACATATGCTAAGAGAAATATATTTTTATCTTACTTAATAATTTCTTAGGAGTGTCAATATCAAACATTACACGAACCCAACACAAAATTAATGGGTTAAATTAAGGGTTATCGTGTTCTTATCAATTTCGTGTCAACCCGATTATAACACGAAAATAATCGTGTCGTGTAGTGTCGCGAGTTGACCCGTTAATTCGAAAGCGATACATTTAAACCATTAACACATTTAACCTAATATATTTTATGACTTTTAAAATTTTAATCTTCTTTATAAATTTATATACAATTATATTTTATGTAATAATATAAATTAATAGGAGTTAATTTAGTAAATTTGATAATTTTTAAATATTAAAATTAAAAAAATTAATTAATTTAAAATTTTAAACATGTTATTTGTGTCGTGTCGTGTTATCCATTAATTAAGTGAATCGTGTCGTGTCGTGTTATCCATCAATTAAATGAATATGGATCGTGTTCGTATTTAAATTTTTGACACGATAAACTAATTGTGTCATGTTCGTATTGACCTTTATCCTATTATTGGTATAAGTCAACATGACTTGAACACGATTTACTAAGATCATATTTAGGATTGAGTTTCCCGAAAGCCTTTTTTAACAAAAGAATTTATATTATTTTTAAAAAAAATTTTTTCAGAAGCAGGTAAATTAATATTTTCATCAAAAGTATATTTAAAAAAACAGTTTATAAAAAATAATAAAAATCAATCAATTAAATCAAAAAAATTCTAAATTTTTTTTTTTAACCCCTAATAACAATCCTAAACACAAATTGCCACCCCTAAATTTCTCCCTAGTAAATACTAGTTGATTGGGTTTTGAAGTTTCACTAAAAATTGTATTTACAATTTAAGGCTGTTGCTGGCCTTTTTGCCAGAAAAAACCCCTTCCACTCTCTCCACTGTCTAGTTTATTTTCCTTTGTGCTTCTCAACCCTAATCTAGGTTCAGATAATGAGATTTTGCCTAAATATTTTGCTCCTGCAATTACTGCTCATAGAAAATAAAAATTCATAAGAAATTACCATACTTTCCAGACTGCAGCATCTTAAAGATTCATATTGAATCAAAGTAAAGAACACAGCAAAATTTGAACATAACCATTCTGGTCAGCTCCTAAGAAATCAAAATCAATAAAATTTTTAGAACCAGGCTTCCGAATGATACTCAATTGACAAGCATTTCTGAAAGTAAAATTTCCACCTCAACGAATTGCTCTTTTACTTCCATCTTTTTTTTTCATTGAAACCATATCCATTCTCTCTCATTCAGTTCAAAAGAACAGGAAAAAGAAAAAGATTTACAATCAGATAGAAAGAGTATTAAGCTTTTCTTGGCATTCAAAAAGCAGTGAAGACAAAGGTTTTCACTTTCTGGAATTCACCGATCTAATTATTATAGTACATAAAATCAAATACAAGTGAAACCAAGTGTTCTAAGAATAAGTATCAGATAACAGATATATTTGAATGGAATATAAGGTAAGACAAAACACAGAGCCCCCTGCTTTCACCATGACAATAATGCCCATTGTACCAAATACTATAGGAAAGCAAGATACAATAACAATACTCGAGAAATAGTAAAGGATCAAATTGCTAGCCTCTAACAGTAACCAATTGACCTGTAACATGAGCAAACCAATCAGCCTCTAGTTTAAGCTATAGCAGGCATGTCCTGGAGCCATGCATCCAGCGGCTTACCAATTGAGTATACAATGAAACCAATATCCCTCAGTTGATCAACATTCACAATGTTCCTTCCATCAAACACAAAAGCTGGCTTCTGCATGTTGTCGTATATTTTCTTGTAATCAAGAATCTTGAACTCATCCCACTCAGTCAAAATGCAAAGAGCGTGTGCATCTTTTGTTGCCTCATAGGCATCCCGAACCATGCTCACTTGCTTAATGTCAGTGGTGGGGCTCATTGGCTGGAGATGGAGGGGATGGTCCCAATCAAACTTCTTCATGATAAGATCCCTTTGAATCTGATCGTCTGTCACCTGTGGATCATAGATACTCAATTTAGCCTTATCTTCCAACAGTCCCTTGCACACATCAATGGCTGGTGTCTCCCTTGTGTCACCAGTATCCTTCTTGAAAGCAAACCCTAAAATGGCAATCTTCTTATTTGAAACTGAATTAAACATGGAGGAAACAACACGGTTCACAAATCGGTTCTTCTGATAGTCATTGATCTTAATGACTTGTTTCCAATATTCTGCCACCTCTGGAAGACCATTGCACTCACAGATGTAAACCAGATTCAGAATGTCCTTCTGGAAACAGGACCCACCAAAACCAACACTAGCATTCAGGAACTTTGGCCCAATTCTA
>CATKHJ010636787.1:0-11749 GCA_949750685.1 Vernicia montana
GCATATGTGTTTTACACATTAATTAGGAGATTGCTTGGAAAGTTTTATTGGACCTAAACAATAGGTGTTGTGAAATTTTAAAGTGTTTGATTTTTCACAAGCCTAGTAATTCCGCTGCGTTCGGGCCCAATAATCCCTTCACAATCAAGGGATTTCTACTCAATAAAATTCTCATTATCAATATAATCTCATAATAATACCAAAATAGTCTCGTAATAAATACTGCAAATACCAAATAGACTCGTAATATAATTCCAATACTTGTAATTTATGAAGTACTTTAGTAAACTTATAGTCTCGTAATAAATACAACAAACATCAAATAGTTTCATAATATAACATTTCAACAAAGTATTTAAATCTATAAAGAAATATCAAGAGGCACACAATATCACATTGATTTGATATAAATGAAAATCTCAATAAAACTACGGGTTTCTTGTAGTTTTATAAAATATTTGGATATACAACAATCAAGGTATCAATAGAACTCATGATCAATATGAGGTTCTTGTCACAAGATAACACATATTCACGGTGGTTAATAAGGAATATAGACTTACGATTTTAAATAGCAATAATAACAGTATATTAATCACTCACCTTAGCTATATAGACTTCCTTATACACTTTTCTCTTCACCCTAATCAAAAGTGATGCTTCTCAATTCTTTGATCACCACTTCATTGAACCTTTACATTTAATTAATATACACAAATAAACTTACTTGGTTCAAATTAAAAACATTAAGCATTCAATTTTCACATTCTGCATAAGTGAAACTCTTGACCCAACAAAACTGTTCCTACCAAAACTTGAGTTCTATTATTCCAAATTCTCTGATTCTTTTTGTATTACATACTAGACATATAGAAATCCAACATTTCTAAAATTTAGCTCAATTTGAGATCTATAAAATTCTCAGAAAGTTTTCAAATTCTATCATATTCCTATGCAGAGGCAAACTGATCTTACTCCACTAACTTGACTGAAACTCAAAACATACATATCAGATGGAAAATTCCTTTTATAGGCATAAATTAAACATATAAAGGATCACTTCATATGTTTTAAGATCTTTCTAAATCTATCCCTAGGGTCCTCAAACTTAAATTCCAATCTCATGCTGCAGACTCAACCTGAGTGCAAGATCAGTATTGGTGCAGGCCTCATATCTCATAGCCTAATTGGAATTTTTCCAAGTCCTTTCATAGGCTTATATTTGACACTCTTTCTTACAACTTTTATGTTTTGGTCTAGTTCAAATTCAAATTTCTTAGCTCTTAAATTGAATGCTTAAGTTCCAGGAATTCCCCAAACCCTAATTGAAGTCGAAACAAAGCTACTGGAGACTGGACCCATGCGTCACTGCCGGCCGGCCAAGTGTCACTGCTACTGGTGGTCTTGAAGGTAGAGAAGAGTGTCATTAGAATTGTCTCATCTCCAGGAGTTCGAAAATACCCATCACTTGCCACCACTTTCCGTCGTCTCTTTGAAATCCACCAAAGAAGTTTCGGTGACCAATTTTTTGATATGTGTTTCTGGTGAGTTTCACGTATTGAAATTGGTATCAATTGAAAGCTCTCATTGAGAGGGGAAGAACGGTAAAGATCTTACCTAATTTGGTTGCCGAAATTTGTCGGAATTAGCGTTGGAAGCTCACGGCACCAGAAAGCTTCGCCTTGTGTGTGCATCATCTTTCACTATCGTTTCATGCCGCTACTGCTTCATCTGAGGTCACTGGACACCTGCGGATGTGGTGGTGGTGGCGGTGTAGCTCACTCCTGGCTGGAGGTGGGTGAATCAAGAGCAATCACTCTCTCTTTTTCTCTCTCTCTCTCTAAATCTACTACTGAAAATGGGCTTGCCCGATTCACATTAAAGGCATTAATCTGATTGGCTTAGCCAATCAAATGTGCTGAAAATATATAATATACAAAAACAAGCTTTTTAATAATTAATATATAATACAAAGAGTTAAAATAACAAAAAGCCAAATGGGCTTAGTGGTTAATATCAAACACCCTTTTGTCACGACTTCGAACCCTAGTTCACACACACACACACACACACACACACACACACACATATATATATACACAACAATAATGTTTTTATTTTTTTACTTTTTAAAAGAAATTTATAATCAACCAAATAAATATTTTAATTAACTATTTTTGTAAAATTATTTTCTTTACCTTAAATACATATATCATTTTTAAATAGAAATATAAAAATAGAAATAGAAATATATATATATATATATAAAATACGATTTTAAAATTAATAAAAATTCGGGTAATTACAAATGTCATCTTTTTTTGCACTGACATAATCCTCCTTAGATTATTCTTCTCTTCCTCTAATTAATTTTATCTCCATTATTTAACAGTTTATTCTTTTCTTACCAAATGAACCTACGCAATTTGCTCCTTATTACTAAAATTCCCATGAAGCCTATATTTTCCATTATTCTAATGCAAAATACATTTGTAGATGTATTGAAAATGCTATACCCATTTCATCCAGCACAATTTTCCAGTAAACCTGATCAGCCATAACATAAGAACAATATATAATCAAATCAATATTGGGTGAAATTGGCACAACAAACTTGTAACTAATTAATGATAAACAATTTAAATATGCAAGCCCACCTCATGATTCAAAGTAAAAAATTCCTAAAAAGCAGAGAAGCTTGACATTGGATCCATAGAAAGTTCACCCAAAAACTCTTTTGCACACTTCTTTAAGAGTTGGCCTACATTTGTGAAAACTGCACTATTCCTATCAAAGCAACATTAACAAAATTCAAAGAAATTCAAGGAGCTCTTCATTTAATTCATTGTAAAAAGAAAAATAGAGAGAGATATCATATGAGTCGAGTTACTAAGCAGGCGGGTTAGGGCCGAAATCCTTGCAGCAACCATAGAACATCATCTGATGAAAAGAGAAAGGAAAGGTCTTGACTTAGAACATGTTTGGAGATATGGCTCGATATATCAGGAGTGGCAGAATCGTAAATAGTGATAATTTAGGCGACATCTGTGTAAAGCTTATTTGTTGTTTTAGAGGATACCCCAAGAGCTTTAATGTTGGAAACGAAGATGGCGTCTAAGTCTTTATAAGCTACTAGGTAGATCACCTGCACGATGTTGCGAGTTTGATATTATCGTATAAATTTAAAATTAATTTAATTATTATATATCTTTAATTAATCAATGAGTTAAGCCAACTGTTAAATCAAGAATCAATGTTTACAACTAATGAAATCCAAGACTAAATGGCATTCCTGCCTTAATAAAAATACAATTAAAGTCTTAAAGTTCAGGAGCATATTGTTATACATTTGCAAAAATTTTAAACACAACAACATAAAACCTAATTTTATAATTACAGAAGAAGCTGCCTTTATACTACATTATTGGAACACAAAAGGTTACCTACACACAAAACAGATCCAATCAAGTCAGCAATCAAAAGAGAGTACTAAAGCAACAATTAAACATTTTCATAATCCATCACATAGGGAAATCTAAAACCAAACCAAATCAACCAACCAGAAATAATTATCAAGATATAAAAATAAAACCAGCAAGCCAGACACGTATATAAATTATACAATTCCATCTTATAGATCAAAATATTAACTAATGATACAACCAATTAAAAAAATTAATAGACATCATAGTTAAGAAATTTCATAGCATACAAAAAGCAGTAAGGCAACAAAATGTGAAACCACATTCTAATCTACCATTTAAAGTGCATGTTCTTTTTTCTTTTAATTGTTTTAACTTATTAAATAATAATAAATACTAATATTGATTCTTAGTTTGCTTGAATTATATAAATAAAGCAAATAAAAAACATCAAACAATCATCTAGTGGGTTTGGCAAGCAATATAAACAATAATAATATGTATGAATCATAAATCATTTTAGTATTGAAAAGGAACTGATAAAAAAAGTTAGTTAGACAAAAATCCCTTTCTGTCCCCAATAATATGTGAGTAGGCTCAACATATCTTGCCTCAAAAACCCATCTAAAAAATACTTCAAAATTTGCCACTCAAGTCTTGATTTGATGTGGGTATTGTCTACTATGTTGCATTTATATCGAAAAAAAACTATTAATCAATAAATTAAATAAGAAGAGAGAGAAGGGAAATCTAAATTGAAGACAAAAATGGAAAATTTATGTGGTAAAGTAACTGATGAGAGAAGAAGCAGACAAAAAGTAAACTCGTTTCATTGTAAATGCCATCTCCAATAATATAATAAACAAATAAGTGAATGAATAAGTAAAAAAATTTTCAAATATTTTTTTTTTTTAGAAAACACCCATCAATCAATCCAAAAAAAAAAAATTGAATATCCATTTATTATATCAAATTCCTAAAGATAGTGACAACTTAAATAGCCAAGGGAACAAAAAAAAAGGCAACTTTGAAAACTATAGTAATGTCACAGCCCAACTCTGCAATTGTGACGGTCCTAGGGTATGGGTAGGCATAAAGCCACCGAAAACCTGTAGAACTTCTCTCTACATATAAATCTCAAGGAAATATAACTAGTAACACAAGCACTTCCCAAGATCAAAATCTGAACTCATACATATGCTCATAATCTCGTACACATACATACACATATAAACTCATAACTTCATAATTTTCATATACTAATATGTAATCATCCATAATTGCCATCAAGGCCAAAAGAATAACTCTCTCTTACACCCATGGAGTACTAAAGTATACCTCAATTACAATTATAACAAATAGAGAAATTACATTTATTAAGAGGGTTTTTTAAGGAGGAAAATGCCTGAAGAACCGAGCTGATGAACTTCTAATCTCCTGAAAAATGGAATCACTAATGAGATAAAACACTGAGTAAAAAATATACTACCATACTTATGAGGCTAGGTAATTCAAGGCTAGCTCACAAGAATGGTAGGGCTCATAACTTGTCAAATGACTTATAATATAGCACATGAGACTCATATAACTCGTAAGAATGAATAACTCGTAATATACAAGAATAAACATGTATATAGCTTATGAAAGAAATCATAACTCATAAATAGATGGATATAGAAATCAACTCGTAACATGTTAGGAATAGAGGTACTTTATTAGCATATTCCTCTCGTAATAAAGAATAAAGGCCTGTTGGGCATATTTTTTCTCGTAATAAGAGTAAAGATATAATTAACATACTCTCCCTCGTAATATATGAAATGGATCAGATTTCACATCTAGGATAATTTACCTTTCTTAGATAGGGGTAGGATATTATACCCTATCCATTGGGTTACAATATGCAGAAAGTCTAATGATTAATCCACATTAGTAGGAGATTTCTATACCATTAAGATTATCAACATATAGATTGAATAATTAAGGTTCTCATAAATAATACTAATTAGCAAATGGCTAATTAATAACTCATATGGTTCAATTCAATTCTCATGCTCATAGATAAATAACAATGTATGGTTCTCATAAAAATAATAATTAGCAAATGGCTAATTAAGAACTTATAAATTTTAATGAAACATTAGGGTTTAATAAATAATTCTCATACTTTTCTCATGATGGCTCACGCAAGAAATTAGGCATTATGCCTTAGGAATTCAAATACAAGAATAGTAGTATATTTTCTATTCACCTTAATAAAAAAGAATGCTCTATATTCAATGGAAGTCCTCAATCACATCAAATCTTCATGATCCTCATGATCTCCATTATGACTTCTAGGAGGAACTATACACATAATACATACAAATTATCAATACACATAGCCCATGCTCTTAAAATCACCATACACATGCTAAACTCATGATTTCTAACTCTATTCCCTCCCCAAGCATGGATTATAACAATGGAGAAGAAGAAACTCAAAAGAAAACCAAAATCCTAACCTCTTCAAGAAATTCTTCAACAATGGATGAATGGAATGGACAAATACAACCCTAGATCCTTTGGCTGAAGCAATTAATGAAGTCTCTTAGCATTTAATGTGAGTGGGTAAGTGATTCTTGAGAGAAAATATGCTTAGAAGTTCTGAAAACTTGAATGAAATGAATTGGGGTTTAATTTCCTTTTTAAAGTCGTTTCCCCAAATCTGATCTTGATGGGAGTAGCGGTCGCTACAAGCCCATCGCGGTCGCTATATGAGCCTTGTGGGTGCTACACAATACTATTCATGTGATTGTTCATTCTGGTGGTAAATTCAGACAGAGAGGTTCGCGGTTAGCTTTGAGTCCATGGTCGCGGTCGCAACTCTCTATTGCGGTCGCTACTTCCTTGTCGCGGGCGCGACTTAAGCCCTGCAGCTCCACTTAAAGATTCAACCTTCAATTCTCCAAAATTCAACTTATAACTCATTCATACATCACTTAGCATATAAATTCTACTCATAATACCCATGGACATAACTTCATAGCTCATTCACATGATAAAACAAAAGTACACATAAACTTGGGGTATTACATTCTCTCCTCCTTAGAAAAATTCGTCCCCGAATTTTACAAACATATAGCATATGCAAAATTATACAAAAAATAGATGAGGGTACTTGAGTAGCATATCTTGCTCACTCTCCCATGTACCCTCCTCTAAACCATGATTCTTCCATTGAACCTTAACTATTGCTTTCTCTTTATTTCTCAACTTCTTCACTTGTTGATCTATGATAGCAATTGGAATCTCTTCATAAGCCAAATTCTCATCCATTTCTAGAGCTTGTGGTTACAATATATGTGATGGTTCCGGTACATACTTTCTCAATATAGACACATGAAATGTGAAATGTATGTGACCCAAACTTGGTGGAAGAGCTAGTCTATAGGAGACATTGCTAACTCTTTTCAACACCTCAAATGATCCCACATACCTTGGTGAGAGCTTGCCTCTCTTGCCAAATCTCATCACACCTTTCATAGGAGAGACTTTAAGAAATACATGGTCTCCTATGGAAAAGTGGACATCCTTCTTCTTTGAATCCACATAGCTCTTCTGCCTGCTGAAGGCAGTCTTCAATCTTTCTCGTATCATGGGCACTTTCTCCGAAGTTTCCTTAATCAATTCAAGCCCTTCAATGTGCTTGTCTCCTACTTCCATCCAACATACCGGCGATCTACACTTTCTACCATACAATACCTCATAAGGTGTCTTGCTAATGGTGGAGTGATAACTGTTGTTGTAAGCAAACTCTATCAAGGGCAAATATTTATCCCAACTCCCACCAAAGTCTAGCACACACATCCTGAGCATATCTTCAAGAGTCTGTATGGTTCTCTCTAACTGTCCATCGGTATGAGGATGAAAAGCTGTACTGAAGTCCAACTGAGTACCCAAAGCCTCTTGTAACTTATGCAAGAATCTATATGTGAATTGAGTACCTTTATCTGATATGATAGATATTGGTACACCATGAAGGCTCACAATCTTGTTCAAATACAACTGTGCATATTGGGCTATTGTGTAGGTTGTCTTGACTTTAGGAAATGAGCTGACTTGGTCAATCTATCAACTATCATCCATATAGAGTCATAACCTCTCAAAGTCCTTGGCAACCCTACCATAAAGTCCATCGTAATGCGCTCCTACTTCCACTCGGGTAATTTGATCTCTTGCAATAGACCATATGGCTTTTGGTGTTCAAATTTGACTTGCTGACATGTCAAGTATGAAGATACAAACTTAGCCACATCCTTCTTCATACCAAACCACCAATAGCAATCTTTTAAGTCATGATACATTTTGGTGGCGCCTGGATGAACACTGTATGGAGCTTAGTGGATCTCTTTCATGATCTTCTCTCTAAGATCATTCACATTAAGCACACATATCCTCTTCCCATACATCAACACCTCATCTCTCAACTCAAACTCTACTGTTGACCCGCTAGTACCTCTTTCTTCAGCTTAACCAATGAAGGATCTTCATCTTGTGATGCTTTAATTTCATCAATCAATTTGGGTTCCAATTGAAAGTGGGCAATCAACACTTGAGATTCGGAAACCTCAAATTGCAACCCTTTGTTGAACAACTCCTTCAACTCTTTGATGAAAGGTCTCTTCCCTACTGCAATATGGGTTAAACTCCCCATAGATTTCCTACTCAATGCATCCGCTACCACATTGGCTTTACTTGGATGATAAAGGATCTGACAATTATAATCCTTGAGTAGCTTTACCCATCTCCTCTGCCTTAAATTCAAGTCCTTTTGTTGTAAGATGTACTGAAGACTCTTGTGATCAGTGTAGATCTCACACTTCTCACTATAAAGATAATGTCTCCATATCTTGAGAGCAAAAATAACTGTTGCCATCTCTAGGTCATGTGTAGGGTAGTTCATCTCATACTTCTTCAACTGTCTTGAAGCATATTCAATCACCTTCCCGTGTTGCATAAGAACATATCCAAGTCCCACTCTTGAAATATCACAGTATATTGCAAATCCACCTGATCCTTCTAGTAATGCAAGTACTGGAGCTATAGTGAGGTAAGTTTTGAGTTTCTGAAAACTCTCTTCGCAATCATTATCCCACTGCAACTTCACTTTCTTCCTAGTTAACTTGATTAATGGTGAAGCTATCTTGGAGAAATCCTTGACAAATCTCCTGTAATAACCTGCCAAACCAAGAAAACTATGAACTTTTATCACATTTGTGGGTTTAGGACAACTCAACATTGCTTCAATCTTCTTAGGATCCACTTGAATGCCCTCTTTGCTAACCACATGTCCTAAGAAGCACACATGATCAAGCCAAAATTCACACTTCGACAATTTGGTATACAACTGATGTTCCCTTAAGGTCTGCAATACCACTCTCAAATGCTCTTCATGCTCTTCTCTACTCTTGAAGTAGATAAGAATGTCATCGATGAATATAATGACAAACTTATCCAAATATGGCTTGAACACTCGATTCATCAAGTCTATAAATGTTGCTGGGGCATTGGTCAATCCAAATGATAACACTGTGAACTCATAGTGACCATACCTCGTCCTAAAGGCAATCTTACATATATCCTCAATCTTGATTCTGAGCTGATGATAGCCTGATCTGAGATCAATCTTGGAGAAGTGACTTGCTCATTGTAATTGATCAAACGAATCATCTATCTTTGGCAAAGGATATTTGTTCTTGATAGTCATTTTATTCAGCTGCTGCCTATAGTCGATACATAGTCTCATAGAACCATCCTTCTTCTTCAAAAAAAGGACTAGTGCTCCCCATGGTGAACTACTCGGCCTAATAAACCCTTTATCCAACAGATCTTACAACTGCACTTTTAATTCATTCAACTCAACAGGTGCCATTCTGTAAGGAGGAATAGATATTGGCTGCGTACTAGGAAGAAGTTCGATATTGAACTCAATCTCCCTTTCAGGTGGCAAACTTGGCAACTCTTCTGGAAACACATCTGGAAACTCACTAACTATTAGCATTTGTCGTACCTCATTAGGAGTCTCTCTCGTATCAATCACATGTGCCAAATATCCTTGACATCCCTTCCTAAGAAGTCTCCTTGCCCCAATAGCTGATATGAAATTGGAAGGTACATCACTTCTATTCCCTTGAAACACAAACTCATGATCGTTCTATGGCTTGAACTCTATCTTTTTCTCATGACAGTTTATGTGAGCATGGTGCTTGAACAACCAATCCATAACAAGAATCACATCAAACTCAAGTACCTCCAATTCAATCAAGTCACATGGAAGCTTCCTCCCATCAATCTCTACCATGCATGACGGATGCATATGTTTTACCTCTATGGTTTCCCCTAAAGGTGTGGACACTTCTAAGGGGTTACTCATGCTCTCTTTACCCTTCCCCAATCTCTTAGCATAATATGGTGAAACAAATGAATGGGTAGCACCCGAATCAAATAAAACTCTAGCTTGCACATCTTGTATAAGGAGAATACCTGTCACTGTCGTATTGGAAGCATGAGCCTCCTGCTGGTTAAGGGCAAATAATTTGCCTCTACCTCTTCCCTTTGGAGCTTGACCGGTATTGGGTGCTTGGTCTTGCCCTCTGCCTTTACCCCCTAAGCTCTTGGTATCAAGTCTAGTCATCTGCACTGTAGGTTGGGAAGTAGCAGGCATACTATGATGATCTCCCCACAAGGGACAACCCTTGATAAAATGCCCTGCTTGACCACATTTATAACTTGTCCCCGCCGCTGTCCGGCATACCTCATCATGTCTTCGCCCACATGTAGCACAAGTAGATCGGCTATAGCTCTGCTACTCATGTCTGGATACAAAATTGGTGGTTGGAGTAGATGCCATAGATACTACTCTAGTATGTCCTATACTCTAACTACCTCCCTTGTGGCTTTGAAACATGGTAGGAGTAGCAGGCTCAACTGTCTTCACCTAGGAACTACTCCCTCCACCTCTGCTCTGGTTACCAACACCCTTGGGCTTGTTCTTATTCCTTTGATCCCTCTCAGCTCTATCTTCTTTGCTCTTAAATTCCATTTGCTTTGCCTTGTCAACCAACTTGGACAAGAAAGCAAACTCAATAGCACACAAGGCATTATATAGAGGTGCAATCAACCCTTTTCTGAACCTTTTGATTTTTACTGCTTCTGTAGGCACTATTTCTCGAGCAAACTTGTACAATCGAGTGAACTCTTTGGCATATTCAGTCACTGACATGCCTTGCTGCTTCAGCCTTTCAAACTGGGCTATTCTGTTTTCCCTTTCTACTTCGCCCAAGAATTCATCTATCATCTCTTGCTTGAACTATTCCTAAATCGGTGGTACTTCCTCATATAATTGGTTCTCCACATGACGTTGGAACCAATCCTAAGCATTATCTTTTAGCAAAAGTCCTACCAACTCGATTGCCCTTGCATCAGAACATGGCAATCGTTTCACCACTTTCTCAACTGACTCAAGGAATCCATGTGGTTCTTCCCCATACTCACCATGAAATTTCAGGAGTCCCATCTTCAGAAAGTTATACATGCTTACCCCACCATCATCAATCACCCTCCTAGCCACATGCCTAGGAACAGGAGCATTCACAGGAATCGGTGGCGGTGGCATTCTCTCTTGTACCGGTGGAGGAGGCGGTGGTGCGATATTAGCATCTTGTTGCCTTAGCC
Organism: Vernicia montana; assembly: GCA_949750685.1. Taxonomy (NCBI): domain Eukaryota; kingdom Viridiplantae; phylum Streptophyta; class Magnoliopsida; order Malpighiales; family Euphorbiaceae; genus Vernicia; species Vernicia montana. Next base: position 11,139 of record CATKHJ010636787.1, read on the forward strand.
GTCTCAACTCTAACAATTCTCGGCAGAGCTCCTCATTCTCACGTCTCAAGTCATCATCATCTCTTGGAGGAACATGGACTTCCTTCGCCTAAACCAGGTGTCTAGCCTTTGGTGGTTCAAGTGGTTCCTCATGAATTGAGGCAGCATCTGAAGCCACATCCAGAGTTCTTACATTCTCAAGAGGGACTCGTCTTGGCCTACCTCTCCCCTTTCCTCTTGCTCTTCTAGGCGGCATCTATAAGACAAACACATAGCAAAAGATTTAACTCATAGCGGTAACACAGATTTACTCTAGGACTCATAAAGTCTAACTAGACTTAACCATTTGCTCTGATACCAATTTTGTCACAGTCCAACTCTGCAATTGTGACGGTCCTAGGGCATGTGTAGGCATAAAGCCATCGAAAACCTGTAGAACCCCTCTCATCACATATAAATCTCAAGGAAATATAGCTACTAACATAAGCACTTCTGATAACTCTATTTTCTTAAAGTTATTTTACCTGTTTAAACTCAAATTTTGGTTCAGTTCTTGAGAATTTAATAATATTATTACTTATTTTGAAGAATAAATAATTCTAACAATTTATAAATAAATTATAAAATATTTT
>CATKHJ010636899.1:0-41408 GCA_949750685.1 Vernicia montana
CCTTCCCTTTGAATTCCATGTCTAATAGCTCCCCTTCATTCAAAAAATTAATTTTGGAACTCTACTAGAAATTTTTTATTCCAAATTGATTTACAAGATAGTAACTCTTTCCAAACTAAAGCCCTTTTCTTCTTTTTAGGGTCACCATATACAAAGGAGGCAAATCAACTTTTCTTAAATCTATGATTGGATATGCACATTTGAATGAAGTTTTTACACTTTCTTAAGATATGTACTTGAATCTCATTTAACCACCATAGAGACAAGCCACTTGATAAGCCTTTAGGGTCCACAAAATCAGCATGATCATAGCCAAATCTCCTTCTCACACCATCAACTATGTCTCTTTTATTTTTAGTTTATAATAGGAAGACTATCAAAAGGCAATGCACTTGGATGAGCTCTCTTAGAGCTCGAATTGTCAAGGGTTGCCCAATCCCTTGACAATTCCAAGTCAAAACACTCATTAGCAGTTGTGAGGCTATAGGCCAGCCACTACCACCCTTGATAAACAATATGAATCTTCTCCAACAAGAAAATTACATTTGACATTTTCATTATTTTCAAAATCACATCCATTTTCTACTTCTACAAGTATCTCTTCTATTATCACACAGGATCTTTGTTGTGTTCCTTGTATGGCCAAAGTTTTTCACTTTCTTTTTCTAGTTTGAGGTACAGACGGGCTAAAAGTAGAAATTTCATTTTGATGCTCAAGTAGGTTTGATTACGTTTCTTTTGGAATTAAGATAAAAGGTTGGGTGGAGTTTATAAAATCCTTAAAAAGATCAGGGAAAGTTGTAGCAAGTTCAACTAGTTTATCAAAAGGTCTTGGTTCTTGAGGGTCAATTTTGACACATCTGTGTTCCTTGTATGGCCAAAGTTTTCCACTTTCTTCTTCTAGTTTGAGGTATAAATGGGCTAAAGATAGAAATTTCATTTTGATGCTCAAGTAGGTTTGATTGGGTTTCTTTTGGAATTAAGAGAAAAGGTTGGGTGGAGTTTATAAAATCCTTAAAAAGATGAGGGAAAGTTGTATCAAGTTCAACGAGTTTATCAAAAGATCTTGGTTCTTGGGGGTCAATTTTAACACATTTGTGTTTGGTATGGGGAATATTTGGGGAAACAGGTCTTTTTGTGTTGGTTATAGGTTGTGGTGAAAAGGAAGTTTCTAAAGATCAACTATTAGGATCAATATATGAGGTAAAGGAAGAATTGGGCTTGGGACAGTCAATATTAAGATAATGAGGGGTCTCATTATATATGAGATATGACTTGGGTGAAGGGTTAGGCTTTATTGTTGTTGTTGGATCATAACATGGGCTTGAGGTTGGGAGAGGTAATAGGCGTTTATGAAATTAGGCTTTCGGTAAGGAGAGGTGGTAAGCATATTGATAAAAGATGTAGGTAAAGATTTACTAGAAGGGGTAAAGTGTGTCAGGTACAATTGCTAAATTCAAGCATGAGTTATATGAAGATGTGTGGTTGAAAGGGTTAAAGACTTACTGGTGGAAGGAGATTGAGTGGACATAAGAAGATTGATAGGTTGTTCTATTCCATCATACCAATGACAAGACCTATCCCTTTTTCTTGAATTGATGATTTTAGACTTGCATTTCAACGTGTTGGCATCACATGTTTCTTCTTCATTCTTTGTATCATCTGAATTGCCTCAGTCAAGCAAAGAAATTCCTATATGTTTTCCTTTCCTATAAATTTGGCTTTGTTTGATTATTGGGGGAGCTTTTAACCAGCAACCATATCTTCATGTTTAATTAATCACATAACCTTATGACATGAACAAATCAACCACAAGCAAAGCATACATCATACAACTTCTTATATTTAAAAACAAACTTCTTGTTCTTGGTGGAATTAGATACATTGAAACATATAATAAGAGGTTTATTGATGTCCACTTTCACCTTAATCCGCAAATACCTTTGCCAACTATTGTGATGATCATCAATGAGATCAATTTCTAAAAGCCTATCAAATAAACTCCCAATTCTCTTGGTATTCTCATTATTGATCTAACTTGGAGTAAGGCCATGGATTTGGATCTAAAAGGGGCTAGATGAAAATTCTATTTCATCAAGAGGTTGGTCCAGCAGCCAATCTTTCAATACCACCAAATAATTGTGAACTGACCATGGGCTTTCCTCTAACACATACTTTTTGTCTACCTCATATTTGAAAAAGAAATTAAATCTATTGCCTTTCATACCGTGGACATCAAAATCACGATTCAATCTCCATGAACTTTGCAAGGCTGCTTTGACTAACCATGGGCTAAAAGACTTTGAGGATATGACTTTCCCTACCAAGATAAGATATTTTGTTTCTTGTATGTTTTTGTTGTCTGAAACAAATTCTAGAATTGGGTCCGGAAAACATAAATTCCATGCTTTTAGTATTATTTCATTTAATGCTCTTTCAAGATGGTCCATGTGTTGTATGAGGATAGAGAAAATGCAAATCAATCAAAAGGGGTTAGGCAAGACAAAAGAGAAGGGAAAGCATAAAGAAATTGGAAGAAGATGGTACTGGAGACTCCAGGAAGGTTTTACTCCAGAAAAAAGGAAAGCATCATGTTTGCACAAATAATGATAGGTTATGGCCTGTTTACTTACAGAAAATTTTTTCCATTTTTATTTTTTAATTTTCATTGAAAATGAAAACTTTCTAATTCAAAAAAAATTAAAAAATGAGTGAAAAACACGTTTATTTGTTATGAATTAAAAATTATTTTCAATTTCAAAATATGGAAAATTTATTCATTTAACAACAATGATGATAGTGGTAGTGGAGGTGGAGGTGGTGGTTGTGGTGGTGGTGGTGGTGGCGGTGGTACAGGTGGTAGTGATGATAATGAAGGAGGTGGTGGAGGTGGAGATGGTAGAGGTGGTAGTGATGGTAATAAAAATGGAAAGGGAGGACCAAGAGGGGCCATGATCTCATAACCTCTAAAATATAAAATTTTTTAGGTGTAAAATTATAAAAATTTGGTCGTATATTATATATGGCCTCCTTATTTTAAGTGAAAATTTTTCTTAAATATATAGAAATTAGTTTAATTATATATACCACCTTGATATAAATTATGATCTAAAAAATTTGACCTTCCATAAAAAAAAAAATTCTACCTCTGTCACTAATGAAGATGGAGGTGGAGATGGTGATGGTGATGATGATGATAGAGTGGTAGAGATGGTGGTGGAGGTGGTGATGGTGATAATGATGAAGGTGGTGGTGAGTTGATGATATTTTTACTTTAAAAAGTCAATGAAAAAAATTTAAAAATTTTAAATTTATTTTTTATTTTTCTTTCAAAATAACGAAAACAGTTTTCTAATAAAAATTTTATAAAATAATCGAAGTAAAAAATATATATATATTTTCTATTTTCATTTAAAAAATTTTCTAAAAAATTGAAATAATTTTTCTCAAGTAAAGAGGCCCTTAGATTTCCATTTTCGACCATAGATCTAATTAATGCCACTTCTATGGTAGGAGATGAGACATGAAATTGGGCAGCAAGTTAGGTAGAAGCTAAAGGAGTAGATGGCTAAAATCTTGAACACGTAACTCCTCCTTTGAATTCTATTAAGGATCATGCGTCTCATGCGAATGCTGCAAATCACAAAGGATGCCCACGTCCACTCGCCATGATTGATCATAGTTATTTTTTGTTTCTCCCTTTTTTCTATTTCCTTATATGTTTTTTTTTTCAACATTTTTACATGTTAGAACTAAGAACGAAGGCAAAATTAAGAGGTAGAAGACAACTTTTGGAAAAAGAAAATTTAGAAAGTAAATTTTAAAAATAAAAAATTTTAAGGGAGCCAAATATAATTTACATGAATAATTTTATAAATAAAAAAAAAGTTGGGAGCCCCTACTTATACACGCGGCTCCATCCCTTATTATAATCCTAAAATAAAAAATAAAAATATTACATATAAATTAGAGAGTAATTAAAATTTTGAAAAATTATTTACCAATGAATTTTTTAATATTAAAATATAAAATTGATCAAATAGTAACAACTTACTGATTGAATATATCAATATTAAACAATAAAATTGGAAATTACCGACATAGTAGCAACTAACACATTTCCATTGCTAACGACAACTAAACTACATTTTGCCAACAAAAATTACAATATAAATGTTTTACCCATGAAAATTTTCATATATAAATGTTTTTTTTTATTATCATTTTATTTTATTTTATTTTTTAAGATGCAAGCTAGCTACAGCAATCAAGCTAATCTAAGGAAAAATTCAATTTGCTACAAAATATATTTTAATTGAATCGACATATTTTGGTTATAATTAAACAATGGTAAATAAATAAAAATAAATAAAAATTATAAATATATATTAATCAACAAAAATTCAGTTATTTAATATTTGAAGTAACCATAAAGCACATTTTCTCAAAGAATAGCGATAATAGCAGAGCTAATTTTGTTACAATTAGAGCAACTGTTTCTGTCAAACCTTATAATAACCTAATTACCCTTATTTGGTGTAAAGAAAAATCATTGAACAATTCGAACTTCCCCACCTGTAAATTCGTTACTGATTTTTTTCCCCTCGTCTTTCTCTTCATCAACTCTACAATTCAACCCAAAAGAAATCACTCTAAACTCAAGCCAGTACACCCAAATTATAAAACCTGAATCTAAAGAGCAACCGATGGAGTTTGCACTGTGATTGTACATCAAAACACCAAAATTGAGCTAATATTTTGAAATTTATAATGCAAACGACAATAAAATATGGAAATATATGCTCAGATAAGATGTTCATGTGAAGAACTTTGATCAGGAAATTTGCATAGGCAAAACAACATTTACAATATGCATCAACTGTACAATTCAAATGATGCTACATATTTACATTTTACATCATTTGCCTCGCAAAAATTAACAAATTAGGTAGCCAGTTAATTGCCAGATAAAAGTGGTGCTTCAACATCTTCCTCCGACTTCCTGGTTTCGTGTTGCTCTGGTTGGAGCAGACAAGTAAAGCATAAAGCAACCATCTGAAAAAAATTGAACAATTCATGGTTAATTAATTGATAGAATGCAAAAGAAAGAGAGGATGCATAGTGCGCGAGAGAGAAAAAGAGATTACCAGGCATACAGATGCAACTATGATGCTGAAACCTTTGCAGTTGAAAGGGGCGTCGCTAGATAGGAACAATGCTGAAACAACTCAACTGATAAGCAAAAGAAAAAAGTGAAATGGTTTGGATACTAAACAAAGGGCAATAAGATCGACAACTCACAAGTCAATGGACTCATTGCAATAGGGGATAACAAACTTGCTATTGATTGCACACCAGCGATAAATCCTTGTGCTTTTCCCTGAAATGGAGATAAATCATGTGTAAATGCGGACATATAGAAGAAGGTGCAAAGTAGAACATAGTGCCAACCCTGTCTCGAGCAAAAATTAAGAGAACAGCAACGTCATTTTGATCAAAACCCTTGTGTAACAAAATTTTGTTCATTGACCTAAAGCTTTGTAAGAAAATATAAATGAGTGTATCCTTGGACATATTCCAAGTGAAGTTGCAGCAATAGATTCACACCAAAGACAAATCAAATCTGCTGGCTAATTCTGATTAAAAGTTAGTTGAATTATTAGACTGAATAAAATCAACAGTTCACATCAAAAGAGCTTTTTATAAGAATCTGAAATTTTTGCATTACAGACTGCTAGTGTTACAAACCTGATTTGTTGAGCTTGATGCTTTAGAAATAATTGCATAAGTCTGTACATGAAGAAATTCAGAAAATAAAGCAGTTAATCATTCAAATTTAAAATAGTCCATAATTAACTATAATTTTACACAACAAAGAGATGAAAAGAGAGTATTAGTGGATAAAGGGTACTTACTGCAGGTTTTACAAGGACATAAATGGCTCCGAATGAGGCACTCAAATATGGCACCTGCAATTGGCAATAAGAAATGCACATGAAAATTTACAACCTTATTGCAATGAGATGCAGTAAAGGATTAGCTAAGCTCTTCAATTTTCAGTAAGTTCAAAATATGAAACATCATAGGAATTTCCCTTTTAAGTTTTTTCTTTAAAACGGTCATAGTAATTTTACTCTGGAAATAAGTCTACACAAGTACATACCCAAGATGCCCATGCCAATCCATAGAGGAATGCCTGTTCAGAAAAGAAAACAGCAACATTAAATTCTTGTCCTGCTCGTTTCGGTGGTGTGTGTGTGTTGGATGTTGGGTGTTATGGTTCCAGGGAAGGCCAACTTACATAAGCTATTGACGAAAGCAAGGCTAGACATAATATCACTTTCTCACCAACCAATGGATTGATAAGTGGGAGCACCAAAATCTAGGAGCAAAACAGCATGATGAAACGTGTTAGCCAAACTGTTCCATTAAGTTGAAAATACATAAGAAAAAGTACTGCAATATCATTTTTGAAGTTAATAACTTAATTCAAAATGAAATACAATTTCAAGGAAATCATGAATCTAATATTACTGTCATGTAAAACATACACCCTTTTTAACATAATAACTATACAAAGGGCAGCTAAGAAAATAGCTTTAGAATTTTGAGATTCCTTCAAAGAAAAATTATGGTACATAAGAACTATAAAAAGTTTAAAATATATTTAATTCACCAAGTCAGATTTTGGGATGGGGAGGGGAAGAAGTGAGGGAAGACCATGATGTTCATTCCTTAAGCACAATAATCCTTCCGGATTTGATAAGGAAATCAAACAGAACAGATAAGCTCCAGGAAAAACATACCTGAGAAAAAATTTCACCAATTCCCACCATTAACAGGATTTCTGAATATTGATTTTTGTTAAAACCGAACACTGACTTAAGATAATACTGCACAAGCAATTGTATGGCAGTCAGGGAATTTGACTCAAAAAGAAAACAAATTAGATCTGCACCAGAAAACACAACTATTTACAATTAGCACTGTGAACATTGATTCAATCAGAATATTAAGGTACACTATTAGTTAAATATTCACTTAAAAATAAAAACTGTCAATGCAATTACCCCATGCTTGAACCTTAAAAAAAAGAAAAAGGAAATAATAAGGGACAAAACAATATCTCCTCCCATGGAAAGTAGTATCAGCAGAACTCTTGTTTGGTTCAGCCGGGAAATGGTATTGAAATAGGAATCCTAGAATATGGTTTGGTATACAAGGAATCTGAAATTTATTTTTTATGGCATTTTGTGTTTGAGAGACCTTAAGTGTAAATGAATTGTATGAGCAAGGATAATAAGATGTGGCATAAGAAAGATAAGATAAGAATGAACTTACAAATAAGACAGCAGTGATGCCAGACATTCCCAACTCATAGAAGAAGGAAACAAAAGAAATTCCTCTAAGCATACGGCTGAAAAGTAAGATAGAATTCAGCCAAACCACATTTTAATATAATTTTGTTTTTGCAAAAAAAAAAAATTATATGATAAGGGCAATGCATGTTGCAACAACTGAAATACAAAAGTAACAGCATAGAGCCAAATTTTTGAAATGGTGTTCATTTTGAAGAGGTTTTTTCTTTTTCCAAAGTACAAGATACCTGCTAAATACTACTGTTGCAGCATCTCTCATTGATTTGTATCGTGTATGGGAAACATTAATGATCTTTGTTAACAAGTTTGTTTTTTCTTCCTTACTTTGGGCCCGTTCAACAGTCTCAACCAGGAAGAATTGCATATAAAGTGGACCAAAGATCAAAAGAGCAATTGAAACCTGAAATAAAATGCTCATTCATTAGAAAGATAATGAATTTGGAGATGATCACTATAATGCAAAATTTAAAACAATAATAAAACAGAAAATAGGTAAAAATTATAAATGTGACCTTGAGTTTGCTGAAAAACCATACCAGAAAAATGTATTCCCTAGGAAGAAAACGTGCCATGAGATTTCCTAAGACATGAGAAACCGAAAAGAGGCCAGTCATCCAACTAAATACTGCAGCCCTCTTGCCTTCTTTGACAAAATCTGCCTACCAAAGGAAGGGAAAATAAGATTCCTATACATTATCCATCTATATGACTATTTATGAAAAGGTACTAGTTATTACCGCATAGGCAACAGTAATGCAGAAAATGCTTCCTTGACTTAGAATAAATGAAATTGTGCGAAGCACATAGTAGGCGTACACAAATTCTCTGGATTGGTTATAGGCAAGTAAAGCTGAAACCATAAAACAAGGAAACGACAAGAAAGTTTAAAATCTCTAGCACTTACTTGATTAAAATATTGATTCACTTCAAATAGGATATTAGATATATAAAGCAGAGGATGTACTTTCCATTATTAAAGGGCCTAGTAAATCATATTTAAATTCAGTAATTAGACTACAGAATTTTCTTTTGCAAACTAAAGGTGCTTTGCCTTAAGAGTCAAAAAAAAAGAGTGTGCCATTGATGCTTCAATTCTAAAATTTGGGGAACTTCAGTATATTACTAAAATTTAATCCGGTTTATATATCTTAATCCTTGACTTAAAATGCTCGTCTGGAACATACCAAAAGGAAATATGCTTGTAGATACAGTAAGAAGGAGAAACGGTTTACGCCCATACTCATCTGCAAGCTGGCCTAGGAGTGGTAATACCACCATCTTGAAAATTCCAACCACCTACAAACAAAAAGTTAAAAAGTTATAAGCCTAGGCCTTTCTTTCAAGAAAAGAAAATGTAAACAAACTAGAAAATTTGAAACATATTCTATAAACTTCAATAATTCTGAGCATTATGGCTTGAGTTTCACAGTCATAAATATTAAAGTTACAATACCATATTCTCCAATCTCCACCTAAGTTCATGCAGGCATACATAGTCTTAGCCCAAGATATCAAGTCTTGTGTCTATGTCTACCTCAATCCACTGTTATATTCAGTGTCATTTCCTTAAAATTACTCCTTTTTTGGAACAATCTCAGCAACTCAACTACTAATACAGTGATAATTAATCTTGGTTGTAGATGGCTGCCATTGGTAGAAACTTAAAGATGACTAAATGACAAATGATAAAGCCAAAAATTAAAATACAAGGACAAAAAAGATAAAGAACCCATCATTGTATAAGTCTAATGATACAGTTGTATTCAAAAGTTACAAACACAACTTGTCTTTGCCATGTATGATGTTTCAACCATAATCCACAATTAACAGAGGTAGGACCTGGCTCATTTTAAACTTTATCATCTTGGTGGAACCAAAGTGGACCATATCATAGTCTTATCATTTTGTGCTCCACATTTAGTGTTATATACAAGTGGACGACAACTGTATCATCTACAGGAAACATGCTCACATTTTTTAAAACCTGTAATTAGGGTTTACTTCCCTAAATGGCTAAATCTCACATACAATATTCTATTAAAAGAACTCCTATTTATGAGAAAAGAGCCCTTATCCACTGTAAAATTCAATGAATATCCTTTAATTACTTTCTCCAAGCATCAACTAAACAATATCCATAAAGAACAACCAATTAAAGAGACGAGCTACAGAGGATGCCTGCTCAACTAAATAGTAAAGTCCTTAAATTCCAAAAGATATGGGATCAAATTTTGCTCATATCTAGAGTTAGTATGTCAGTAGAGGGTAGATTCACCCATTTTGTACTCCAGTCATTTGAATTTTGCCTGCAGCTAATCATAATCATAAAAAAATTATTAAAAAAAAAGCCTTTAGATCAGGAAAGGAAGTCTCTAAAGTTATAGAATAAGCCTAATAGACTTTCATGAGTTTTTTCTCTTCCTGATAAGCAGAATTTGCCCATAAATTTTGAAAATATGTGTCTTAGCATAGGTTTTCATTTTTTCTTATAAACCCAGATCACAAAGCTCAAATTAGAAATTTTTAATCAATCAAACCAAAGATTTTTGAGAAACATTGTCACCAACCAAATGAATTGATAAAAACAATCTAAACTTCAACAATTTTGACTTTTTTTTTTCTTTCTTCCAATTCAAAACTTAAAGATTTCTAGCAACTAAATGAACCAAAGAAAAAGAAAATTTAATAACAGAACACAAAATTCAACTATGTAACTGTGTTCTCTTTACTCGGTTGGCTTTTCTTCCATTTTATCATAAACCAAAAAAGAGGAGAGAAATGACCACCAACCAGATTAAAAAAATAATAAAAGAATCAAGAAAATATAAATAAATAACCCAAAAAGTCAACAACCCATTTTCCATTTTTTGTTCCTCAATTTTCTCACCAACCAAACAAACAAAATATATCAGAGCAAAAACATTTAAATTACCGTTTGTTGGAGACCACTGATATAAATAGCCTGAGAACAAGTAGTCTCTCCAGGACATAAAGCAGAAGTGGTTACATCAACAAGAACAGAAACAGTCATTTGCTCTGCAATCCAATGGATAGTTAATGGCAATAACAAATGCACCAGAGGCCTCAACTCTCTAAATCCACTACCACATCTATGCCACTCCATTGAAAAGTTGAGTAAAAATCTAATCTTGAAGAAAACCCAGAACAGAAATGTTGCAAAAAGAAGAGATATAATTGAATATGAATAAGAGAAAGTTGACTGTTTTCACCGATGGGATGAAAAAAGAATTAATTTTTGGTGGGTTTATATAGATTTTTTGTTTTTTTTTTTTGGGCCTTAAGGGTTTATATAGATTGATAAAACAGCAATAAAGCGGGAGATCCTGTGCAGACAGGGTGTTAACATCGAGAGGTCGCGTGTAAGCTTGTGTGATTGGCCTTGTTTGCTTGTGGTTGGTGGACTAATATTGGTGATATGGCTACGCCCTCCTGGCTTTTTCCATTGTTTTGTTCTTTTTTTTTTTTTCTTTTTTTTTTTTTTTCATGTGAAAATTATATTACTATTTATTTTTAGAAAATTTATTGCCTATACATTAGGATGAGTAGGATATTTTCAAAATTTTATTTTCCTTTTGAATATTACCAAAAAGAGTAATTTTACATTTACCACCATTAATATTGGACTTTTTACTTAACTAAGTTAAAAAAAAAAATCTCTATATACGTTTATTCGAGAAATATTTTTCTAATTATGCCTTCTCCTTCTTTTTCTTCTTTTTTTTTTTTCTTTTTTTTTTTTTTTTTTTTACAAGTCTGCAGGGGTTTAATATTCGACGCACACTATTGAGATTATGCAACAGTATATTGTTCACTCAAAGTCAAAGTGGCGACCATGTTTTTCAATTTTTTTTATTTTATAATTTATATTTATATCATTAATTATGTAAAAATTTTAATTAATTAAAATTTTTAATTATTATATATTATATAAATTTAATATTAAAAATTATAAAAATTTATTTTTTAATTTTCAAAATTATAAAAAATTTTACATAAATATTATTATTAAAATATTAATAAAATTTTTTATTAATATTTGTACAAAAATATTATTACTAAAAATAATTTTTATACACAAAATTTCCATGTGTGAAAAACACTTTGCGACCATACATGAAAATTGTTTGTTGTAATTTGTTATTTAATTTTTCAATATTATTCACTTTTTAATATTTTCCTAAGAAAGTTTATTTAATTTAGAATTATTTTAGTATATTAATTTTTAATATTTAATAATAAATAATGAATATAAAATTATAAAATATTGCAAAAAAAAGAAATCATATAACTTGTATCTATACGAGAAAGCGCATGCAAAGATACAATTTTATTAAACCCTATTCGAGCAATGACTCGTGAAAATAGTAATTAAAGTTCAATCAGTTCAAACTTTAGGTTAATAGTTGAACTATTGATGTTTTAATAATAATAAATTAATAATTAAACTCGAACCAATTAATGACATGTGCAGATAGTAATTTGAGATTCAATAAGTTCAATTGTTGGGTAAATAATTGAAGCGTTGATATTTTAATAATAATACGTTAATAATTAAATTATTAATGTTAATAACTATCTATAATAACAATATAATTTTCAAAATTACATATTAATTACATATTCATGATGGATATGTATATTTAATTCTAAAATTTGAAGTGTCTTTGCATATTGTAAAAATTATAATTAATATGAATATAAAATTAATAAAATAAATTATAAAATAAATATATTTTTAGATAATAAAAAGCAAAAATTATAATTAAAATATGAATATATTTTTAGATAATTAATAATTTAAAAAAATTATAAAAATTTGAAAAAAAAAAAAGTACCATGTGCATGGAAATTTGCATGTATATACTTGCCAAAAGGAAGGACATGGTCAACAATTAGACTGTCGATCATATGATTTACATAAATCTCTTATGAAAATATTAAGTGAATAATATTGAAAATTTAAATAGAAAAATGCAAAAAATAATTTCCATGCATGGTCACTAAGTGCCTACCATACATGAAAATTTTGTGTATAAAAATTATTTTTAGTAATAATTTTTATGTACAAATCTTAATAAAAAAAATTTATTAATATTTTAATAATAATATTTACGTAAAATCTTTTATAATTTTGAAAATTAAAAAATATTTTTTTAAAATAAAAAATAAATGAATATTTTGGTCGACAATTAGACTTTCGACCATTGTGCATTAAATATTCTGACCATGCTAACCTGTAAAAAAAAAAAAAAAAAAAAAAGCATAGTTGGGAAAATATTTTCCCAACACGCCTATAAAGAGAATTTTTTTTATTTAGTTAAGTAAAACGCCCTTTAATATTATTATCAACTTTGTCACCTCAACACCTCATAAGTTACAATATAAAAAATTACTTTATTTTTTTATTTTTATATAAACTACATACAAATGATTTTATTTATCATTATTTGTCTCTTTTCATACACTAAAAAAATAAATAAATAACACAACAAATCTCCGCATTCATGCATTACATGCTAATAAAATCAAAGTAGAAAAAACAAAGCAAATCAAGGATTTTTGAAAAAAAAAAAAAAAAATAGAGCTCTCCACTTATTAAATAAATATTAGTAAATTTGATTTTGTTAGGTAGTAAGTTTGGCATTTTCTATAAAAATGTAAATTTACTAATATTTATTTAATAAATGCATAGCTTTATTTATTTTTTTTTTCAAAAATCTTTGATTTGCTTTGTTTTTTTCTACTTTGATTTTGTTAGCATGTAATACATGAATACAGAGATTTGTTATGTTGTCTATTTATTTTTCTAATATATGAAAGAAGACAAATGATAATAGATAAAACCATTTGTATAGAGTTTATATAAAAATTAAAAAAAAAAAGTAATTTTTTATATTGTAACTTATGAGATGTTGAGGTGATAAGATTGGTGGTAATATTAAAATGGTAAGTGTAGCAATACTCTTACAAAAAATATAGGGAAAAGTATAAAAAAATATCATGTGATTTGACACTTTTACACTTATGGGTCTCTGAAATTTATTTTGACAAAGAAGGGTCTGAGATTTATTCCGTTAGCAGTTTGGAGTCTCTATCACTAACACCGTTAGTCAATACTGATGTGGCAAAGTCAATGATGACGTGACGCTGACGTGTCACTTGTGGACTCTAATTTTTTATCCATGTGGCAATCTAAAAAATAAAGAAATGAGGCTCACAAGTGCCACGTCAGCGCCACATCATCATTGACTTTGCCACATCAGCATTGACTAACGATGTTAATGCTGTAAACCTTAAAGTGTTAACGGAGCAAACCTCAGACCCTTTTTTGTCAAAAAAAAAAAAAATTTACAGACCCATAAGTGTAAAATGGTCAAATCACAAAGTATTTTTTTTTATACTTTCACAAAAAATATATATCTCAAAGGAAATTTCCTACATGCATTCCAATCCATTTGACAAATTTATTACTCAATCTCATTTCATATATAGTCCTTCCAAATTCACCTTTTATTATTCAATATCCCAAAGGAAATTTCCTACATGCATTCCAATCCATTTAGCAAATTTATTACTCAAACTCATTTCATATATACTCCTTCCAAATTCACCTTTTATTATTCATATTTGTCACATTCCCTTTCAGGATGGAAGGTCATAGGGCATGGGTAGATTTAAAGCCACCGAATAACCCGTATAATCCATCTAACACTACAGCTCAACTGCAGTCCGGCAAAGATGCGCATACAACACTACCCATGATACAAAACCTACAAATAAATACACTTTCAATTATTTTCCCTTATATCCTTAACTCCATTACCAATACAAATCCTACCAATTTTTTTTTATACACATTAAATTCACATATTAATAATTAACTATACAACTATACATATTAGCTTATAAAATAGTCTTTTAACTTCATTATCAATATTACATAACTAAGGAATCTTTAAGGCATCCATATTTTGTACGTTACATATTATTATCATTCTAAGGTCATTAATTTCCCAAGGAGCATCTAGATATAATTTATAACTATTAATTACATATGAATCATTGTAAATATTTACACAATATTTAAAAATAACCTCTTTTTCACTAGACATAAGCTTCAAGTGAATTACAATACTTGAGCTTCCTTGTAATCTTCTAATTCCCTGTAAAAAAAAAATTGGGAAGGGGGAGTGAGTAAAACTCAATGAGTAAATGCTATACTATCATACATATGAGTTTGGTTACGAAGCGCTTCTTCAAAAATCATTGAAGGTTCAATATATATGGCAATGATAACAAATAACAATGAGTTTCTTTTAGGACATATGAACAATAAAGAAAAGCCAATATATGTGAACAAATCAAGTAGAATCATTATCAATAGTAACTAGCAAAAATCTGCAATTAAAGGAGAAAGCAAAGGCTCATCTTGGTGAGCATACTACCTTGTCATCTCGCAGAACTGATTAGGTCCCACAGTTATGACCATTACTCATCCTAGCTAGAGTCCATACATTGTGTACAAAGCCTGGTGTTATCCACACCAGAACTGAGATTTTTGCCTTGGGAACAATAATAATGTACCTTTTTTGTACCATATATCATGATCAATTAACAATATGGAAGGTTCAAGTCAACTTATAGCGTAGCAATTCAAGAGGAAAAAATCATGTGAGCAATAATAACAAAAGGATTCTCAAGGAATCCGGAGCAATATACAAATATCGATGAACAAGTTTTGCACTGGATTCAAGTAAGATTTGAGTTCAATAACAAATTCAATTTCAAATGAGCATTGGAATCATGTATTCAAGAGACAAGAGTCATGAAATAATAAGATTTTCAATGAACATTTCCTTTAACAATTAACAATGAAATAGGGTCCATATGCATAATAGTATAGAAGATACTCACCTTAACTTACACTTTCTCTTTTACACTTAGCTTTCCTAGCATAATCAATAGAGATAGTCATCTACCTCTTGCTCTTGATTTCCTTGTATCTATTTTCCTCTCCTACTTTTAAGCAATAACACATATATAGACACTTGAGTACTAGGCAATAAACATTAAAATACTTAACTCACACTTTCTGCCTATATAAGTCCACTGACCCAGCAAAGCCATTTCTGCCATAACTCAAGCTACACTACCCCAATTGTCATAATTGTTTTGGAATTGAAAACTTAACATATAACACTCTAATATATCCAAATTTTAGCTCATTTGGAGCTCTACACAATTCCCAGTAGCCTTCCAAATTTTGTCTTGCCTTTGAACCAGGGCAGACTGACCCTCACTCACAGTTGCTAATGCAATTCACTATGAACATATCAAATGATTAATTCATTTTACAAGTAAAAATTATATATATGAAGGACCAATTCACTAGTTTTGATCTTGGTCTGAATCTGTCTCTAAGGCCCCTAAACCTAGAGGTCAATTCCAGGATTTCAATTGATTCTGCATACAGAGGCAGTTTCAATGCAAACCCAATATCTATAAAGGAACTATAAATTTTTCTAAGCCATTTTATAGACCTCTATTTCACATCTCTGTCTACAACTTTATAGTTTTGATCAAGGTCATATTCGGACTCTAAGATCCTTGAATTAGGGCTACAAGTTCCAGGAATCTAACTCTTCTACCAAAACTTTTTTCACTTCACTAGTTCATTAGGTCTCCTATTAGTGTTTTCTAGGTAAGACTCAACTCTATAGTTTTAATCAAGTTCTACCATTTCTAAGTCCATTAAAATCTTTCCTATTAATGTCATGAATTAAATGGGTCCATAGCCAAACCTTAAATATTGGGCAAACCACCCCTAGGCCAAAATCCTAGGTTCATTTCCCATCCTTTCCCTCTAATCACTTTTACTCAACTTTTCTCCACTTGAACACCTTCATATAAGCTCCTTTCTTACACTCAAAATCCAAACAATCATTTCCCCATTAAACCCCAAGTTGCTCGAAATATACATATAAAGAAAAGAAGAAAAACTTCAAACAACCTAGTTAACTACTTAAAATCCATCAAGAATTTAAAACTATAGTTTAATCTTACTTTGGTTTGGACTTCTTTCTTCTTTTTCTTCACTAACCGTGGCCTCCCTTCCTCCATCTCCTCTTTCTCTTCTTATTTTTCTTTATTTCTTAGTGTTTAGGTGGAAAATGGACCAAGTAATTAAAATAATAAGCATAACCCACATTTATATATTTTCTTTTCTTTTCTTTTCTTTTTTATTAATCCTTACCAAAATTTATCAAACATTAGCCATTTATTTACTCTCTCCATTTAGAACCACTTGAAAATTTTATATATTTATTTAATTTAATTTTTTTTAATTAACCAAAAAGTCAAGCTAATGATTTTTATTTAATTTTTAATTACAATTATATGATTCCTTTGACTTATTTACTCTAAATTATACTATTATTATCTATTAATATTTTTAAACTAAATTTTTGGGTGTTAATATTTCATTTATTTATTTTCCCATCTAATTTCCTCAATCAGAACTCAAAATAAAATTCCGAAGTCGAAATTTACCGATTTCGAGTTTCATGTCCCAATTTATTTTGGTATTTTCTATGCTCGATTCTAACTTAATTTTTTGAGTTTTATCATTTCCAATGCCCTCATACTCACTTAAATCCTTTGAATAAAATCTAAGAACTCCTTCCAAGGTCAAAAATTCACCGATTTCGAATTTAGGGTTTCGGGTCCTGAATTCATTGAATGAATTTTGGACCTAAAATTAGGTGAAGTGGAATTTAATTTATGTGTAAAACACATATGTAAAGAAAGAAGAAGCAATTGGTAATCATATTACTTCTTAAAGTGTGTGAACTTTGATTTCTCTTCCTTTCCTAAAAGCTCCCCAAATGTGAAGCCTCTATATCATACATATTCCACCTTTAAGGTTCCCTTTGATTTCCTTAGTAGTTCTTGAATCCCCCTCTTGGTTGCCCAAATTGATTCAAGATCTTTTGTTGACAAAGCTTTGGGTGAATTGATTTCTCTTTGTTGCTATGGATTAATTTTTTGTCAACAACAAATTTTTGTTCTTTCACAAAGAACAAGAATTGAAGAACAAGATTTTGAATAACACTTTCTTCTTTTTCTTTTCTCTCAAAACTTAATCCTTAAGTTTGCTCAAGAAAAAGATGTGCACACACTTAAGCAAATTAAACATCATCATGGTCCTTTAATAGCCACAAACTCTTTGTTGGATGTAAGGGAACCAAGAGGATATTTATTTTGCTTTATTGACTTTAAGCACAAAATGAAATATCCATTTTACCCTTTAGAATTAGTGGATATTTCCTCAAAACCTTAAAGTGAAAAAGACTATTTTAACCTTAGTGGATATTCTCTAACCTCTAAATCCATCATATGAGTTTTAAGATTAGTGAATTTCTCTAACCCCTAAATTGTCTCCTCCATATCTCATATGGGCTTGAACCACATCAAATGTGTTTTAAGGTTTTCACTAAGCTCAAAATTAATTCCTTATATTAGTCCATAGTTTTATTCAATTTAATCATTCCATTTGTATCTCATACAAAATTAGATTTAATTGAAAATAAACCTTTTGGATTTAAACTTCAGAATATGTTAAGGTCCTTGTAAATTTAATTACAAGTTCAATCATTTTACTACTAATCAATTAATTAAATACTTTAATTAATTATTATGGTAAACCTTTTACACTTGATTGGTGAAAACTATTGGGTGTGTGACTTTCTAGATTCATATCTAATTAGCAATAGGATTGAGAAAATATTTTTCTCTACCAGTGTAAAATTCATATTTCACTCTTAGTCCCATAAGTCATTAGTGACGCCTAGCAAAACATATCGTGACTACCAAATTAGAATGAATGTTATTTGTTGAATACTTAAACATTTTATGAACCATCGATCATAATTATCGTGCACTAAAATCCTTGCATTTCGGAATCTCAATCTTAGCTAAGGTCATGGATTTGTCAAACTCTAATATGTTTCGATCATATGTCTTTATCTCTATTTTAATTCTTGTTAAATTAGATTCCATTAGAAACTCTTTTCTAATGAATCTTTACTACATCGCCAAGGATTTGCTTATCAAGAATAATTAGATAACATAGGATTTCTTCCTTGTTTACCCAAGTTAATGGATTCTCTCTTGGCAATCACTTACCTCCATACATAACTAGTTAAAGCTATCACTTGCCTTATACCTTTACTTGAATGGTATCAGTATGTAAGCAGTAATAAATCATAACCACCAATGCATGAGATACAGTATCCCTCAAGTCAAAGGATTATATGCACAATTATGACATAGACGTTGATTTATTGACTAGCAGTAAAACTTCATACTATCATCATCTAACGTCATTGTTCTACTATTCATCCTATGAATATCCATATGTTTACATTGACATCATATGTCAAGCAGCATGATACTCACTGCCTCTATAATCATGAGTATTACATGCTGATTATAGAAAATAAACAGAAGTGATGGTCTCTCGAAATTAATGATACCCAGTCATTAATCTTATTACTATGAACACTTTAAAGTATTTATTTGAGAGCGATCTGTCACTCATATTCTCAACACTTGAGAATAGATCTTCTTACAAAACTTCTTAAGGACTATATGTATTCAATACAACAGAACAATTTCATTTAAAGAAACATATATTTATATTGCCATTTATAAGGATAAAGTTTTAAATTTATGTGAACCCTCAATTTTGCACTCTCATGATGCAGCTGCCACTTGATACCTGCTAAGTTTAATGTGCTACGCAAAGCTAATACGGTGGTCCCACTAACCTGTTAGCGGGCAGGGGTCAAGGGGGCAACGCCCCCTCGAAAAAATGGGCTTTCAAGCATAATACTATAAGGAGACTTACTTTTTCGATTATAACTAAACTTTTTGTACCATGCAACATTTTTTCGAAATTGACCAGATTTTTCCCAAATCTGACTGCCAAATTATCTGATAATTAATTTCAAATCCACCACCACTGATTAGTAATTTTTCAGACTTCATAATACCCCAAAAACTAACCTAGAAGCCCTGAAAATTGACCCGAATGACAGAAAGACCCGAAAGTTGAGCTGCCATGCAGATGTCCGCGAGGGAAGCCTGTGGATCCGCAGGAAGCCTGAATTTTAAGAGAATAGAGGTACGAGTACATATTCACCTTGCAATAGGGGAAGCAGAGGCTCATCTTGGTGAGCATGCTATCTTGTCATCTCGCAGCACTGATGAGGTCCCACGGCTAGGACCATTACTCTTCCTAGCTAGAGTCCATATATTGCGCACAAAGCCTGGTGCTACTCACACTAGAAAAGGGGATTTCCGCCTTGAGAACAATAATAATGTACCATTTTTGGTACCATATACCATGATCAATTAACAATATGGAAGGTTCAAGTCAACTTTTAACATAGCAATTCAGGCAGAAAAAATCATATGAGCAATAATAACAAAAGGATTCTCAAGGAATCCGGAGTAATATACAAATATCGAGGAATAAGTTTTACACTAGATTCCAGTAGGATTTGGGTTCAATAACAAATTCAATTTCAAATGAGCCTTATAATCATGAATTCAGGAGACAAGAGTCATGAAGCAATAAGATTTTCAATGAACATTGGCTGTAACAATTAACAATGAAATATGGTTCATATGCATAATAGTATAAAAGATACTCATCTTAACTTGCACTTTCTCTTTTACACTTAGCTTTCCTAGCACAATCAATAGAGATAGTCCTTCACTTCCTGCTCTTGATTATCTTGTGGATATTTTCCTCTCCTTCATTTAACCAATAACACATATATAGATACTTGAGTACTAGGCAATAAATATTAAAATACTTAACTCACACTTTCTGCCTATATAAGTCCACTGACCCAACAGAGCCATTTCTGCCATAACTCAAGCTACACTGCCCCAATTGCAATAATTATTGTGGAATTGGAAATTTAACATATAACACTCTAACATATCCAAAATTAAGCTTAGTTGGAGCTCTACACAATTCCCAGCAACCTTCCAAATTTTGTCCTGCCTCTAAACCAGGGTAGACTGATCCTCACTCACTGTTGCTACTGCAATTCACTATGCACATATCTAATGACTAATTACTTTTACAAGTAAAAAGCATATATATGAATGACCAATTCACTAGTTTTAATCTTGGTCTGAATCTGTCTCTAAGGCCCCTAAACCTAGAGGTCAATTCGAGGATTTCAATTGATTTTGCATACAGAGGCAGTTTCAATACAAACCCAATATCTATAAAGGCACTATAAATTTTCCTAAGCCATTTTATAAGCCTCTAGTTCACATCCCTGTCTACAAATTTCTAGTTTTGGTCAATGTCATATTTAGACTCTAAGGTCCTTGAATTAGGGCTTCAAGTTCCAGAAATCTAACTCCTCCACCAAAATTTTTTTCACTTCACTAGGTCATTAGGTCTCCTATTAGTGTTTTTTAGGTAAGACTCAACTCTATAGTTTCAATCAAGTTTTGCCCTTTTTAAGTTCATTCAAGCATTTCCTATTAGTGTCATGAATTAAATGGGTCCATAGCCAAATCTTAAAGATTGACCAAACTACCCTAGGCCAAAATCCTAGGTTCATTTCCCATCTTTTCCCTCTAATCACTTCTACTCAACTTTGCTCTACTTGAACACCTCCATATAAGCTCCTTTCTTACACTCAAACTCCAAACAACCATTCCCCCATTAAACCCCAAGCTGCTCGAAATATACATATAAAGAAAAGAAGAAATACTTCAAACAACCTAGTTAACTACTTAAAATCCATCAAGAATTTAAAACTATAGTTTAATCTTACATTGATTTGGACTTCTTTCTTCTTTTTCTTCACTAACTGTGGCCTCCCTTCCTCCCTCTCCTCTTTCTCTGCTTATTTTTCTTTAGTTCTTAGTGTTTAGGTGGAAAATGGACCAAGTAATGAAAATAATAAGTATAACCCACTTATATATATATATATATATATATATATATATATATATATATATATATATATATATATTAATCCTAACCAAAATTTTTCAAACCTTAGCCATATATTCACTCTCTCCATCCGAAACCATTAGAAAATTTTATATATTTATTTTTAATTAACCAAAAAGTCAAACTAATGATTTTTATTTAATTTTTAATCACAATTATGTCATTCATTTGTCTTATTTGCTCTAAATTCTACTATTATTATCTATTAATATTTTTAATCTAAATTTTTGGATTTTAATATTTCATTTATTTATTTTCTCATTTAATTCCCTCAATCAGAACTCAAAATAAAATTTCAAAGCCAAAATTTACCGATTTAACGTTTAACGTCACGATTTACTTAGGTATTTTCTATGCTCAATTCTAACTTCATTTTTTGAGTTTTATCATTTCCAATGCTCTCATACTCACTTAAATCCTCTGAATAAAATCTAAGAACTCCTTCCGAAGTCGAAAATTAGCCAATTCTGAATTTAGGGTTTCGGTTCCCGAATTCATATCCTTTTTAGGTCTTCGATTCCTATGCTTCCATTTTCATCTTTTGATCATCAATCTACTTAATTCCACTCTAAACTTATATTCCTCTTTAGTATTCTAAGATTCTTTGCCTCATTTGACACAATCACAAACTCGGTTTCTGAACCGATACCCGATTAGTGCTCCGGCTTTTTGACTTTCATCCATACTCCATTCACACAATTGAATATCTATGGTTAACATAAAGTTGGGGTGTTACAATTTCATTTCAATATTTTACACTAGTTAAATATGTTTGAAGCAATTCAATTTTTATCTATTTAATTAGTAATTTTTATAAAATAATTTAAGAAGTTTTATTAATAATTTTAGAAATAGTTAAAAATTTAAAAATTTTATAATATTTAATAATTATATAAAATATTTAATTTTGTTTTTTTAATATAATACTCTCAAACATATTAATAATACTAAATTTCCTTTTATATTTAGTTAATTTTTATTATAAATGATTTTTTTATCCTCTATTTATAAATGAGTTTGAATAACAAACACTCAATATAATAAATCATACTTTACTCAAATTTATAATGAATTATTATTATTAAATTCGTACTTGTTTCAACAAGTGTCTTAGTCTAGTGATAAGGTGAGATTATTTTAAGAGTTGACGTAATACAGTCCTACAAGCATTGGAATTATTAGATCAGTTTGACCATGCAAATAGGTCAAAGTCAAAGAATTGGGCCACTGGCAATATTGAAATTTGGACTTGACTTGGGCTTAGACCGATAGGAAACGGGCCAACAATTCTAACTCATTAGCTTTTTGGTATTGATGCACGTCATTTTTCGGCTAAATTCCTTTATTTAAGTCTTTGCTTTTGCAATTTTATCTGTTCTTTCCATTTTTTGTAACTTTTATGTCACGACCTGACTTTTGAGCCGCGACGATCCTAGGGCATGGGTAGGCGTAAGGCCACCGAAGACCCGTAGGAATCTTACAAATCAATTAACCATTCACGTGCAATCTCCCAAGATCATAACCAAACAACCATACTATCCCATATCCATTAATAACATTCAATATTCAAATACAATGTCATCTTCAATAGCTTAATGTTTAGAAGGCCCAAAAAGAATATTACTAATGCATTTACCATGAAGCACCTAACTTGAATCATTATCTATACAAAAAGAATAACAATAAGAAATGAGATTTTACATTGATCACTTGAGTTTCCGAGAGTGAGGAAGAAGAACGCCTTGGAAACTAAACCGATAAACTATAGCTCACCTGAAAAATGGAATCACTAATGAGATAACGCAGTGAGTAAAGATTATACTACCATAACCTGTGAAACTTGGTGATTCAAGGTCAGTTTACAATAATGGTTCATGGTTCTTATCAATAACGAATCGGTTCAATAATAACAACAATTGGATTCAATACCAACAAATGATAGGTTCAATATCAATATTCATTTAGTTCAAATTCAATAACCAATCGTTTAAATAATATCAATCGATTGGAGGCAATAACAATAACATATCATGTTTAGCAGAATCATATCAGTACAGTAAGAGTATTAAGTAACTATGTCTTAACGTTCTCTATATAAAGTGGCATTATGCTTAAAGGCATTACCAAGAACTGAGGCATAGAACTTACTCATCATATCAATATTGAGGTAGCGGCTCATCTATACAGAGCATACCCTCATCTCTGTGTAAGATTGATCAAATCTCACGGCTAGGGAGACAAGCCCTCCCTAGCTAAGACATGGATACTTTCCTCTATCCACCGGAGTACATTATGCACAATGCCTGATGTTTTACCCCACATCAGAATAAGGAATTTCTGCTTTTGGTTCAATGATCATATAAAGATGTACAATGATAACAATGAACATATATTATTCAATGGATCAATAATCATGGGTTCAATTTAATATCAAGAAAAATTAACAATTGGGTTCATGTATACAATAAATGGAATATTTCAAGGATAGTTCAAATAACAATTATCAATAAACAATTTAGTGGTCATGAAAGAATTAGGCATTTATGCTTTAGGTTCAAACACAATTATAGTAGTATAATTATCACTCATCTCAACAATGAAGAATCCAAAATGATTTGATATCACTCTTCACAATAAGCAAAAGTGATGGGCATCTCCACAATCACCTTCTCCTCTTGGTTCTCTATGAGAATATATAATAAATCCAAATAGAAATATCAATAATTCAATCCCTTCCAATCATAATTCACCTAAGTCTTATGCCTCTATCAATCTATTATGCTAGCCATAAAAATAGGAGTGTGCTGAAATATTTCACTTATAAATGGTACACTCAATGGTATGGGCGTACCTCTGCCCGTACCATTTAGGAAATTTCCAAGTAGATAGGGTATGCCCAGAGGTACGGGCGTACCCCTGCCCGTACCCTAAAGGGCACTTACAGAAACAATGGTACTCCTAGAGGTACGAGTGTACCCCTGCTCGTACCCTAAAGGGCACTTATAGAAACAATGGTAAGCCCAGAGGTACGGGCGTACCTCTGGCCGTACCATTAACCTTCCATCCAGAAAGAAGGGTACACCCAGCAATACGGGCATACCTTTGCCCGTACCATACTTATGGGCAAGAATTTTGGGAAAAACCCTTGAATGATTGAAGGAAAGGTAAATCCACACCCTTAACATCAAGATTACCCAACAACACTTCTATAACATGCAATGGACTCATACTTAAACTCCTTTCATCAATCAAAACATAGAATTAACAAAAGATTCTATAAACCCATTGAATCAAACTCATTATCATCAAAAATGGAAAAGTTTGAAATCTTCTTTTGAAAATTCCTTTTTTCATACTCTCAATACTCATCTATCACATTTACAAATCATCATCTATTAGCAATTTCTCAAAGGAATACCCTTTGATAGAAACCCATTTAGGTAAATCAAGAGAAAGAGAAGAAGAAGAAGAATAAGACATTCAAATCAACAATATATAATACAAGATCTAAATGAAGAAAATGGTTTAAATCATTACCTTTGAAGCTTGTATCTTTATGAAGATCTACTCTTATCAATGGAGAGAGGAAGAAGAAGGAGAATGATAAGAATGAGAGGATGAAAAGAAGAAAGAAAAGAGCTTTTTGGATCTTGAAAGCTTAAGAGGAAAAATGAGAAGAAGTAAAGGTAATGTGACTAGGTTCAATGAACCTAGTCAAGCTTATGTAAATTGAGTTAGTGGAATGTGGGACCCACTTTCCACTAGTTTAACTTATAATACTTTAAAGAAATCAATATATGTACTAATACTCAATCAAATGCTATTCAATAAACACATGTTATCAATTAGAAATTCATATATAAATATTTAGAGTATTACATTTTATTTCCTTAATTACTTTTGGTAGGAAGCTCTATTTAAGGCGTGATTCTAGTTATGATTAGTCCTGCATAATTATGTAATTTGTTGATTTCTTTTCTTTTTGGGAAAAAGTCAATATTTTGACATCTAGGGTTTTTGGATGCTTTTTTTCTATATAATTTTTGTAAGCCTTAGGCCCTCTTTGGGAGTTAGAATAAGAAATGAAAGGAAAGGAAAATGGGGTGGGATAAGAGTTATCCATTATTTGGGAGTCTAATTAGTTTGGACAAGAAAATATATTAAGGGATTAGTTATCCCTTTAAACTTGTATTTCTTTTCCCTTCAAAATTGAGGGAATAAAAGATTTCCCTTGCTTATTAGTAAAATTAACTTTTTAATAATATTATTTTACCCTTAATAACTAATATCTTTTTTTATCTCTTAAACTTCCAAACAATAAATATTCATTAATAATTTCTTTTCTTAACCCATGGATTAAAGATTGTCTTTTTCTTTCTCCTGCAAAAAAAAAAAAAAAAAAAAACTCTCAAAGAAGGCCTTAGTGTTTGAGACGGCTTATGAATTAATAAAATATTTCTCTCTCTGATTCGTTATTCTTGTTTGAATCAACTGTAATACCCCAGGTTCTTACTAGTCATAGTAGGCAGCGGAGGATGAACAAGAATAGGTCTTGGCGGCGAAGATGCTTAAGTGAGACTTGTTGGACTATGTTAAAGTAGGTGACAAAAGTAGGAATAAAGGAGGAATAATCGGAGATACGAGGATAGATTAAAGGATAAATCTGAATGGGAGATGATAAGAATAATGAGAGACATCACATGAAGAGGAATTTTTACAAGTTAATGGATAAAGAGTAGTCATGTGATAGTCGAATAGAGTAAAATGTCAGATGAACGAGGAGCCTAAGGGTAGAAGTGAATAGATGAGTCCAGTTTAGTGAAGTGGGTAAGGTTGACAATGAACTTCGGACTTGATAACGAAGTCGAGGTAATTAGAAGGACGCAAAGAGGAATGGGTAAGCTTAGAATGGGTAGACGAAGATGAGTTGTGGCCTCGATGGAAGATATTAGACATTAAGATAAGTTTGTGAGATAGAAATGGTACACTCAATGATAAGACTTCGGTGTTTTAAAAATTAATGAAATGAATTGATGAGTTCGTAATGACGAGGAGTAAGAGGTTAGTGGAAATAGATATTTTATTGCAACGGGTAAGTATTGATTAGACAAAAAGTCATCTACCTTGATAGATCATTTATGATAGTTTACCGTTTCTAATAAAAGCTTACGTTTCCAATGAGAAAAATTCTTTTCACTTAACATTGTTGACCGATTTTACGTCTTTTCATAACAGAAGTCATAATTGCTCCTTCTTTATTTAAAGACCCCTAGATCATTCAGTTTGATTTTGGAACCGTGACATCTCTCTCTAAGTTTAAAATATGAGTTTTCTCTCTTTAGAACTCAGAAGAAAACCCAAAAGCTCTCTCTCTTTCTCTCTCTCCAAACTATCTTCTGATATGATAACTGATTTTGAATGAAACCCACAGATCTAAAGAGGTAGATTATTCTTCTAATGTTTTTAGAAGAGCTACAATTGGGTATAGATGACAGATCGGTGGATCTAGTAAGCTTAAGGGTGGATGATGACCAGAGCCTAGGTGATGATGTCTCGTTCTGGGATGATCCGGGAATTATTAAAGAGCCACCAGTAGAGATTTTGATGGTGATGATTTGAAGCTTTATTTTGAGGACAACTACCATTAGAAAAGATAGAGGTCCCATATTGGAGGAAATGGTACTTAGATGTGATGGGAAAATCAAAGAGCTGGAAAAGAAACTTAAGGGGTGCCGAGGTGCCTAATCGGAGGATATAACGAAAAGGTAAGTGTAATACCCCAAATATATATACATAGATATTTTATTGATTATATGAACGACATATAGATAGTGTATCATGTATAATTGTTATGTGTTGGAAAATGGGTTAGTAGAAAGTGAGACCTACTTTCCACCAACACCATTTTTATATATTAGCTAATTCAAGGTTCAATGAATCTAGTCACTATCCATCCTTTTCACTTTAAGTTATTCATTCAATTACCATTTGCTATCATCTTTCATTTCTCCAAAAGCTCTCAAGAACCAAAAGCTCTGCTTCTTCTTCTTCTTTCTTCTTCATTTGACTAGAAGCAAATCACCATCAAAGAGAAGATCTCAAAGGTAACAACTCAAGATCTAAAGTCTTTTCTTTATTTTAATAATACTTTACTTGTTTGTGATTTGTTTTCTTTTCTTCTCTTTTCTTTCAAAAGATTTACGCAATGGGTTTCTACAGAATGATCTTCTTTGAGAAAATGCATTTAGATGATGGTTTGTAAGCATGATTTGAGAAGTGTTGAGTGTATGAAAATGAATTTCCAAATAGGATTTCAAATTTTCTTATTTGATGATAATGAGTTTGATCAAATGGGTTTTTAGAATCCTTTGTTGATTCTATTTTTTGATTGATGAAATGAGTTAGGTTATGAGTCAATTACATGATTTAAAATGTGATTTAGATTTGGGAAGGAATTGGTTGAATTTCCTTTTTTAAGCTTGAAGGTGCTTTTGCTTGAATGTTCTTCCCGAAATCGTCATACATACAGACACACGACCGTGTGCCTGGGTGTGTGACAAGCTGTATAAGATTCTATATAAATTTCAAGTGTCACACTGCAGACACACGATCGTGTGTCTGGGCGTGTGATAAGCTTTTTAAATACTGTGTATTTTCCCTTTGTCACACCAGCAGTCACACAATCATGTGACAGACTTTAACATGCTTTATTTTCAATAATTGACATATTAAATTGATATATTTATATGTCTAATTTATGATGCAAAAAGAATCAATTGACTTGGATTAGTATATCATGAAGATTGACTTGTACAAGAAAAAATTGAATTGAGCATTATATGCAATATGGATTGAGGGTATTCACCCTAGGCCCTTCGGCCATTACATGATATTGAGAATAGAAGTATTCCAATTGGTAATACATATATAAGTATGCTATATGAGATAATTGATTTGATATGTGATGTTGGTATGTCTTAGATGTAGAAAGTAGTACTAGACTTAGGATTGAATAGTCAAGTTGGTAAAGTATTTAATGACATTCAAGTGAATAACATAAATGGTATGGTTCAATATAGAACCTAAGGAAAAGATGAAAAAGTGTTCCGAAGTTCAAGGAGCACCATTGCTAAAGTGTTAAGAGCTTGTATTAGGAGCTAATGGGTTAAGGTGAGTGATAATTATACTATTATGATTGTGTTTTGAACTATGGGGCATCAATGCCTAATTTTTCATAAACTACCAAATGTTTATTAATTATTGTTAAATATCCTTTTGTGATATTAACTTTATTGTATTCACGAACCATGATTGAACCAAGACCATGATTATTGTATGACCATGATATGAATCTCTTAAGAACCTATGCATGATAATGACCTATGATTCATGATCCCTTTCGTATAAATATCCATGACCATGAACCAAAGTAGAAAACCCCAACTCTGATGTGGGACAAGACATCAGGCATTGTGCACAATGAACTCCATTGGATAGAGTAAAGTATCCAAGTTCTAGCTAGGAAGGACTATGGTGTCCTAGCCGTGAGATCTGATCAATCTTGTGCAGAGATGAGAGTATGCTCCGTTAAGAAGAGCCTCTACCTTTAATGATTCATGATTGAATATGTTCTATATCTCAGTTCTCGGTAACATCTAAATGGCAAATACTCATTCTCATGGGGAATGTTAAGATATATGAACCTTTATTCAAGTTATTGCTATTTCTTCTAAACATGATAAGTACATGATAAATGACCTATGAACTATTGTTATTGTATGACTCATGAACTATTGTTATTGCATGAACCAATAACTTTTCTTGTGAGCCATCCTTGAATCACCAAGCCTCACAAGTAGGGTAGTATAATCATTACTCACTTCTTTATCTCATTAGTGATTCCATTTTTCAGGTGAGCTATAGTTTATCGATTTAGTTTACAAGGTGTTCTTCTCCAGTCCTCGGAAACTCAAGTGATTAATGTAAAGCTCAATTCCTTATATTTATGATTTGTAAAGATGATGATTAGAATTTAGATGCTTCATGGTATGTGTATTAATGGTACATGAATGGTAATGGTTAATGTAAAGAATTGGTATTGTTTTGGCCTTTAAGGCATTAACCTATTATGGTGTAATATATGAAAGATGATATAAGACATGACTACTGATGAACGAACATATGAATTACGAATGATATTGATGAATATGGATTAGCATGATTGTCAGGTTTAGATCTTGGGTAGATCTTGGGAGATTGTATGTGTATGGATTGCATGATATTGTTATAGATGATTGATTGATAAGGTTCCTACGGGTTTTCGGTGGCCTTAAGCCTACCCATGCCCTAAGATCATCGCGGCTCGAAAGTCAGGTCGTGACAGTAAGATTATAGTCTTTCTATGTACTTCATTGAAAAACATTCCCTTGCTGATCTCCTATGAATTATTGCTTTCATTAGTATTGTTGTTACCTTCACCTTCGGTGGGTAACTTAAGAGTTATATATATTTTAAGCTCTATTAAAAAGTGAAGTCGACGAAGCCACTCCTATATAAGCGAGGTCATTCAAACCAAAGCTATATTGTTATAATATGGATAGTCTTTGTTGTGATCAAAATTCATTGTTACCAAAGTCGATCTTCTTGTAAACGATGAAGGTCATTCGGACCGAAGTCATCCTATATAATCGAAGCCATTTGGGAAAAATTTTTATAAATGAAAATGATAAGAAAAGTTTTCTTTAAAAGTATTACTATTATGTATATTTATATTTTTGTATATAAATGTTAAATGGTTAAATTGACAGAACACCCAACTAATGAGGATATTCATTAGACCAAGTGCACTGGTGACTCAATTGACCGGGTCTATAAACTAAGTCAAATATATTCTCGTAGATATGCAGAGATGTTTCTTGGGTTAATAGCAGCCCATGATGGTTACGAAGAGCATATGATGCCTTTGATTATTTATTACGTGTATCGCGACGGTATTATGATGGTACTATATGACGGGGACTTTTGATTAGTAGTTCGGCCACCATTAGATATCCGATGGATTAAATGAATGTGAGGTGTGCGGTGATGTAGAAAAGAAACCCGACTCACAAAAGCATGTTTCTGTCAATTTAAAAGAAATGAAATGAAGATATAATTATATGTATTTGATTATTATGATCCTTAAATCTGCTACAATATATAAAGTATCGTATTTCATTTTAATTACTTTGATACTGTTTACTCATGATTATTGGCCTCTAATGCATTTCTATGATTTTATTGAGTTGACGGCTCACCACATCATCTGTGAATTTCAGGATTTAACTTAGAGGTTTTCAGGCAGACGATCTTAGAGAAATTAGCAAGCGAGGAGCTTATCTCCCTTATTAACAAGGAAGTCTTAGTTCATTTTGACGAAGGAAGGTACTTGAAGTTAAAATTAAGGATAGACTAGAGATCATAATATTTTATTGTATTATATGACTCATGGTGATTTGTATTATAAAAATTTTAAATGTAATGGGAAGTCTAAATATTTCTATATGTAACAAAGTGGTTTATATAAATAAAACCAAGAGAATTTTCTTGAATATATCAATCTTTATCTGTGTTTAATTATATTATGTGGCCCACATTGGACTTCGTATAGACGAGTGTATTTAAATTTATAAGATTAGATCCTGGGCAGATAAGAGTTCTATAAGGTGATTTGTGGCTTTAAGCCTATCCATACCTTAAGACCATTGCTCCTCGGTCATTTGAAGTAAAATAAGTTCGCTACTGAGCTAAAGTAATGAGGTACCGAGGACGGGGCATGACATCAACAAACTTTGATGTCTAATTGTCTAGTATTCATTTACAAATCAACAGACTCTTAGAATGCTTCTGCTACGTCAGGATTCAAATCTCACCGATGTTAAATTCCCCCTCTCCAATACTAAAAAAAAAAATGTACTTGTTTCAAATCTATTTATAAATAATCAAACTCTAAATATTTTTTCTCAAAAGAAAATCTAAATCATTTTATAGACTCACAAACCTAAGAGTATCCTGTCTTTATTGTTGTTATCTCCACACCTTTCTAACTCATAGAATGAGAGTTAGCATGATTTCTATTTTTTAAAAAATTAATTACATTGAAATACACCAATTTAATAGGAAAATTAAATGTAAATTTTTAAAAAAATTATTATTTTTATATTGGGTAAAACAATAATATATTCATAATAAAATTTTAAAATATCAATCATTAGTTGATTTAATATATAAAAAATATAATTACACTAAAAGTAACTAAATTTTTTTCATTTTTAGGAAGCATTACACATTTCACGTTGCAATCAAACCAATTAGTTGTAACCCCGTTGCATATTTTACGTTACAATTAAAGCAATTAGTTGTGATATGCATTGTAAGGTTATTAAATTACGGGTAAAGTATTATTTAATTCTTGAGATTTGATCTAATTAATTAAGTGGTCCCTCCATTTTGAAAAACTAACTAAATAGTCTCTGAAATTTTATTTTCATCAACTAAGTAGTCATTATGTTACTTTTTCCACTAAAAACATGCGAAAAGACTAAAATGTCCCTCATTTTTCCTTAAATTTTTCCTTTCTACCATAGAAATAAAATATGAAAAAAAAGCCAGAAAATAAAAAAAATATAAAAAAAAAAAAGTGCAAGATCGAGCTTTGAAGGGGACAACCAAAGTAGCAGGGCCATGAACGGTTCATTCCAACCACAAAGTCATCACCGTTCTAGCACACAGTATCAATCTAACTTTCTAATCAAAGCATAAATTTTCATCCTAAATGGACACGAGCTAGCAGTCATTATCCCTCCTTCGTTGCAATTAATGACCCTATCAAGCCAATTGGCAAACACATAGCCAGTAGCAACCCAAATAACAGCTTTCCATATAATGATTGTCATTGAATTGTAAAACTCAAGCAAAATATTTGCAGACACGAAACTAAACTTTATAGAAGGGATTTGTTTCCGAAAAAGGGAAAAGCATCGCCGATGCAACAAAGAAAAAAAAACAAATACAATCAAAATGGATCTGAAATGATGCATTAACAACAAAATAAAAAAAAAAATCAACAAACATGTAATGAGAAATGTTAATAATGTTTATTAGATACAAATTAAAAGGCCATAGAAGCGTGAGAGTTGTGATGATTTAATCAAGCGGTCACTAAAACTTAATTTTTATATTAACCAATTAAAAAAAGAATATTTTGTGTTGGTAGAAACTTGGGTTGGCGGCGGCAATGGAGGTGGTTGTGTGGTTGGTAGAAGGAAGAAGATGGGACAATTTTGTAATTTGATGAATAAATTTAGAGGGAGCAATGAAGGGTATTTTATGTTGATTGACAGTAAAAAGTCGGAAAAATGAACGGAAGGATTATTATGTCAGACGGAATCAAATATGAGGGACTAATTAGTTAGTTTCTCAAAATAAAAGAAAGCATTCATTAATTAAAGCAAATCTCAGTGAATAAATAATAATTTACCTTTAAATTATTTTATTTTATTATTTTCACTTAATGTTTAATTATTACAATATATTAGTGGAAAGTGAGAACCAATTTTAAAAGATAAGAGGGATAAATGAATAATATAGAATAAAATGTAAAGAGATTAATTCATTTATTTTATTTGGGAGTTATATAAAATAAGATATTAATAGATGTATGTAAAACTATTCAAATCTTTAAATTCAACCATTTAATTTCCAATTTGAGCAAAAAAAAAAAAAAAAAAAAAAAAGGGTATTTTGAGGTTTATGAAGCTAAAGAACTAATCTTCGTTAACTTTCATGTCAATCCTAAAATAAGTCACAAATAAGATTAGAAAGTTAACTTTTATTTTATCTTAAATTAAATCATAAATATTTTTATGTAATAATTTAATAAATAAAAATAATTAATTTTTATCTTTTTAATTAAATAATTTAAATTTTTAATTAATAATATTATAAAAATATTTATTTTTATATTTATTATTTAGTAGTATTTTTTGTATGTGCGTTGCACATTAATTAAATAAATTTTGAGCACGTGATTATATATGATTTCCTAATATATAATATTTTATTTTTAATAATTATTTTATTAAGACACAAATATACAATAAAATCTAATTAAGTAAACAAAATAATTAATAACATAAAATCAATAAGAAAGTAACAAACAATAATCTACTTAAAATTTTAAATTAAAAACAAAATTTCTACTATCGAATTTATAATAAAAAATCTAACATTAATTATCTTCCACTATAATATGTCTAACTCTACCCTTTGTAAAATACAAAAATTATTGATGAAATCAAAATATATATAGAGATATCAAACATATATAAGAAAAAGGTTTTGAAGCCATAAATTCATGCCCTTAATATATATATAAAGGTATTAAAATATAAATTCTTATCATTGTCAATTAAGATGCCATTTATCTATATATATTAAAATAAGAATTTTCAAATATCAATATAGGAGATAGATTATTAGTTAGAATATTATTAATCACACACTCACACTTATTTAAATATTGAAAATATAAATATAATTTAATTTATACAAACAAGTATATAAATATTATAAATTAAGCTATTAATATGTAAAAATAAAGAAAATTAAACTAAAATTAATAAAAAAAATTCATAATGATCTTTAATTTCAACGAATATTAGAAATTTGGTATTGTAAAACAAATACAAATATGAGAAAATAGTGATCTACCGTATGTTTTGGATAGGAGAAATTGGCCGGATTCGAGCTGGTCTCATTGTGGCCGTAATTTTTTTTTAGAAATCTAAGAGAGCCAAGGGAGGGAGTCGACTCCCCATTTATGATGGATTAGATGAGAGTTGGATTTCACAGATTGTTTCCATCATATTTGCTTTATGTGAAAAAGAATGATTATACATGATGTGATGTTTCATGTAGATTACAGGTTTCATGCATACTAAATTAATTTATATCATCTCATTGAGTAGAATGCTCACTCCTATTCAATATTTTTTAAGGATAGTTTCCCGTCTTTATATCAAACTTAGCCATGCATCATTCCACGCAAAGGCTTATCTACTACAAGGTGTTTATCAAATTTTATAATTTTATCTAGTACTTCCGCAATCACTTATCTGTTAGTATTGTTAGTACTTCTGTAGTCACTTAATATGATGGATTGTATTATCATCCCTTATCATTATGTATGGATGTTGATAATTGTGTTTGTGGGTTGACTGAGTCCCCATTTATGTTCAAAATTTAATTATGCTAGTTATGGATACTTGTCATATTTATTATACAATTTATGGATGAATCTCTCTTAGAATATTATCAAGTTAGGCTTGCTACGGGTTCCGGTAGCACATAGCTTTCCCGTTCCCTAGTGACAGTCACGATCCAAGTTTGGGTCGTGACAAAGTTGGTATCAGAGCTATAGGTTATAGATTCTATGATCTTATGTATAGAAAGAAAGTATGATTGAATGAGTCTTGTTAGGTTGGTAATTGCGGAAGAATAAGACTCCTATTTGTCTTGTTAAGTTTTCCGTTGTTTCATATTTCAGCATTATATTCCTTGATAAGATTAATGTTTTGAATGTTGATTGATGCTTTGTTGGCATGATGAGCCTATTATTTATTTCTTTCAGCTCCATAGTTAATACCAGAAGGAGAGCGAACACTATTGCAGAAGGGGAAGCTCTTAATGCAGCTTTTAGTCAGCCTGCACTGCCTAATCCTAATAGAAAAGGTCGACTTAGAACAATTAAGAGTGCTCCTGCAGAGGCACCAGATATGATTCCTCCATAAATGACAATTAATATCGAGGGATTTAATATGGCTACTTTTGTTCAGGGGATGGCTAATTTTTAAAATACTATGGGCATCTGGGCACAAACTATGTTACAGCAAGCCCAGAATTCTACTAGGAGTCAGACTTCTGGGGAAGTAGAGATGTATCATTTCACTAAGTTGGGACCACCAAAGTTTGATGGTACAGGGGATCCTTTGGAGTATTTGAAAATAGTTAAAAAGATGACAGATTCTCTGCAGGTTTCTGATAGGCAGGCTATTGAGATGGAAAGATTCAATTTGAGATGATTTGCGGCTACTCAATGGTATGATGACTATGCTAAGAACATATTAGATCAGCTTACTTTGAAGGATTTCTCTGACATGTTCATCAAGTGGGCCATTTTGGATGCAGTGCTTTTTCGAAAGATGTGTCAATTTGAGGGTTTAAAGCAGGGGGAAAATCAATGGAAGAATATACTAAAACATTTTTGGATCTTAATAGATTTGCTCCTACCTCGATTACTACAGAACAGATGAAAGTGGATCAGTATGTGGTAGGATTGGATAATGCTTATGTGTCTTTGGTAGGTTTCAGTGGTACTTTTCTAGAAGTTGTGGATAGCACTCGTCGAATTGAGATGATGCTTTTCCCTGATTTGGCAGAAGGTAAGGGTAAAAAGAGTAAAAAGGAAGTTCAGACTAGCGGATCCAATCCGGGTAATGCTGAGTTCAGTAATAAGACTTTTTCTGTGGGATCAAAATCTTCTGACCGTGGTGACAGATGCAGAGGACAAAGGAGGAACTGTGATAAGCATCGCTCAGGAGAACATTCTAGACTTCGTCAGGGGTACAGTGGTAGTAGTCAGAGTTTAGGGCAGAGTGGTACAGGATCTGGATCTAGGAACAGTGCTTGCAATGGATGTGGTAAAATGCATCAGGGTCAATGTCGATTTGGCACTAATGAATGTTATAACTGTGGATAATCAAGTCATTTATCCAAGAATTGTCCTCAGTTTGGAGGTCAGCAGACACACACTTAGGGGTCTATGGCTAGTGTAGGCCAACATGTTTACTCCACTCCTTATGTTTCTTAACCAGGCAATTCTTATGGAGGCCAGCAAGGCCAAAGTATAGGAGCGAGAGGTTTAGGAGGTAGAATGGGTGGTAGAGGACCTAGTCAATCTCAGGGACACGGTCAGTCAGGTAAAAGGCAAGCCAGAGTGTTCACCTTGACTCATCAAGATGCTCAAGCATCCAATGCAGTTGTTTCAGGTATTCTTTCTATATGTTCTGTTGAGGCTCGAGTACTTATTGATCTAGGTGCTACTCATTATTTATTTCTCCTAGTTTAGCCACCAAATTGGGAAGACAACCAGTTTCTTTA
This sequence comes from Vernicia montana, assembly GCA_949750685.1. Lineage (NCBI taxonomy): Eukaryota > Viridiplantae > Streptophyta > Magnoliopsida > Malpighiales > Euphorbiaceae > Vernicia > Vernicia montana. Next base: position 36,646 of record CATKHJ010636899.1, read on the forward strand.
GAATGCCCATTGTATGTTATTACCCTGTTGAGTGAGGCTTTGGTAGTTGATGTGGTCTTTCCTTCCTGTCCAGTTAGAGTAGAGGGAAGAAAACTTATAGCAGATCTTATATTGTTAGATGTTATGGATTTCAATGTCATTTTAGGCATGGATTGGTTAGCATCACATTATGCCTTTGTGGATTGTAGAAGTCAGGAAGTGGTATTTTGCAGACTTGATGATTTAGAGTTTAGCTTTAAAGGAAATTGTATTGTTTCTCCTTATAATTTGATTTCCGCCATTAGTGCTCGGAAGATGTTGAGGCATGGTTGTCAAGGTTATTTAGCCATGGTTAGAGATGTGACAGCTAATGTGGGTAGAGTTGAAAATGTACCTGTAGTTAATGAGTTTTCTGATGTGTTTCCCGATGAGCTGCCAGGCTTACCCCCAGATAGAGAAATTGAAATATGTATCGATGTGGTACTGGGTATGAATCCTATTTCTATGTCACCTTATAGGATGGCACCTGCTAAGTTGAAAGAGTTAAAGGAGCAACTACAGGAGCTTTTAGACAAGGGCTTTATCCAACCTAGTACTTCACCTTGGGGTGCGCCAATACTTTTTGTTAAAAAAAATGATGGATCGCTGAGGCTATGTATTGATTATAGACAGCTTAATAAGGTGACTATTCGTAATAAATATCCACTTCCCCGAATTGATGATTTGTTCGATCAACTTAGGGAGCCAAGTGTTTCTCCAAGATAGACTTGAGATCGGGCTATCATCAGTTGAGAATTAGGAGGGATGACATACCTAAGACAACATTTAGAACCCGTTATAGTCACTATGAGTTCTTGGTGATGTCATTCGAGCTTACAAATACACCTGCAGCTTTTATGGACTTGATGAATAGGGTGTTCAGACCCTTCCTAGACCATTTTGTCATAGTGTTCATTGATGATATTTTGGTCTATTCCAAAACTGAAGAAGCATGCTTAGCATTTGAGAATGGTGTTACAGACTTTAAGAGAGTACCAGTTGTATGCTAAATTCTCTAAATGTGAATTTTGGCTAGACAGTGTGGCTTTCTTAGGACATGTGGTGTCCAAGGATGGTATTAAAATGGATCTTAAAAAGATCAAGGCAGTAAGCAAATGGTTAAGACCAACCACAGTAACTAAAATTCGCAGTTTTCTTGGCTTAATAGGCTACTACCGCCATTTTGTACAAGACTTTTCTAGGATTGCATCACCACTTACAAGGTTGTCTCAAAAGAATGTCAGATTTTAGTGGACGGATGCATGTGAGGAGAGTTTCCAGAAATTGAAAGATTGTTTAACCTCGACCCCTATGTTGACTTTATCTTCTGGTACAGGTGGATTTACGGTATATTGTGACGCATCAAGAGTGCGCCTTGGTTGTGTATTGATGCAGCATGGTAGGGTAGTCGCATATGCCTCTAGAAAATTAAAGAGACATGAGCAGAATTATCCTACACATGACTTGGAAATGGATGCTGTAATTTTTGCATTAAAGATATAGAGGCACTATATGTATGGGGAAACATATGAAATCTATACAGATCACAAGAGTTTGAAGTACATTTTTCAGCAGCGAGACTTGAACTTAAGGCAAAGGCAATGGATGGAACTCCTGAAAGATTATGATTGTAATATTCTTTATCATCCAGGTAAAGCTAATATGGTTGCAAATGCCTTGAGTAGGAAGTCATCAGGCAGTTTAGCCCACATTAGTGTGGAGAAAAGGCCTTTAGTTCAAGAGTTACATAAATTGTTTGATGAAGGATTGCAAATGGAATTCCAAGGAAATGGGGTGCTTTTAGCTTATTTTAAGGTTCAATCCATTTTGGTAGATCGCATTAAGGTAACTCAAATGCGAGATCCATAATTAAGGAAGATTCTAGCCGAGTTACAAAAAGGTAAGGCTCAGAATTTTATAGTAGATACAGATGGGACACTCCATTATAGTTCCAGGCTGTGTGTACCAGATGTAGATAACTTAAAGAAGGGAAATTATGGAGGAAGTGCATCATGCAGCTTATAGTGTACATCCAGGATCGACCAAGATGTATCATGACTTAAAAGGTACATACTGGTGGAATGGTATGAAGAGGGATGTGGCAGAGTATGTATCTAAATGTTGAGTTTGTTAGCAGGTTAAGCTTGAACATCAAAAACCATCGGGTCTTATTCAACCATTATTGATTCGAAAATGGAAATGGGAAAGGATCACTATGGATTTTATAGTGGGTTTGCCTCGGACTTCTTCAGGTTATGATTCTATTTGGGTGGTAGTTGATAGATTAACCAAGTCAGCTCATTTCATTCTGGTAAAGACAACCTATTATGTGGCACGGTTAGTAAAACTATATGTGGAAAAGATTGTTTCTTTGCATGGAGTGCCTGTCTCCATAGTATCAAATAGGGGACTACAATTTACATCTAGATTTTGGAGATCTTTACAGGAAGCGTTGGGAACTCTATTGGATTTTAGTACTGCCTTCCATCCTCGGATTTATGGGCAATCTGAAAGGACTATTCAAACATTGGAGGATATGCTTTGTATGTGTACTTTGGATTTTGGTGGTCAATGGGATTTACATCTTCCTTTAATTGACTTTGCCTACAATAATAGTTACCATGCTAGCATTGAAATGGCACCATATGAGCATTGTCTAGTAGAAAGTGCAGGTCTCCAATGTGTTGGGATGAAGTAGGAGAAAGCAAGTTAGTAGGACCTGATTTGGTACAAATCACATCTAAAAGGGTACCTTTGATCAGAGAACGGTTGAAGACTATTTTTAGCAAACAAAAGAGCTACACTAATCCAAGGCGTCGTCATGTGGAATTTTTAGAAGGGGACTTGGTGTTTTTGAGAGTTTCTCCTATGAAGAGTGTGATGAGGTTTGGTAAGAAAGGGAAGTTAGCACCTCGTTATGTTGACCTTTTTGAGATAATTGAGAGAGTTGATGTAGTTTCTTATCGATTAGCTCTACTAGAAATTTTTTCTCATGTTCACCCTATTTTTCACATTTCTATGTTGAGGAAGTACATTCATGATCCTTCGCATGTCCTTCAAGTACTAGAAATTGAGATTAGTGAGGATTTATCCTATGAGGAACAACTTATTGCCATAGTTGATACTCAAATTAGAAAGTTTCGCTCCAAGGAAATTCTGATGGTTAAGGTATTATGGAGAAATCATACTACTGAGGAATGCACTTAGGAAACGAAGCAAGGAATGAGAGAACAATATCCCTACATGTTCGCTTCTAGTTAATGTATGATTTCAATTCGAGAACAAATTTTATTTAAGGGGAGGAGAATGTAATATCTTAAAATTTTATGTTATTATGTATTTATTAATTTAATTATTATTATTATTATTATTATTATTATATTTATGGTTAAGAACCAGCTGATTGGTTCAAATTTGAACCAATCAGCTAGGCTCGGTCAACACACAGAAAAAGAGAGAGAGAAGAGGGAGTTGCCAGCTAAACCACTCCCGTCTGGTGGCCTCTGACGAGCATGCACACCACCAACGGAAGGCCACGACGCCAGCGAGCTTATGGGCAGGAGCGGCAAAGCAAACGGCCACCAAAGCTGCTCCCACCCGCAGTCCAAAGCGGCCGCCGGAGAGGAAGCTTCAGAGGCTGTTTCCGGCCGATTTCAACGTCCATTTTCGATGATTCAAGTACAATTGAATTACTCTCTTCATGAACTTTCCATTGATACCCATTTAACCCCCTAACGATCACCGAATTTATAGTTCGAAAACCACCACCTTCAAGTAATTTTGGGCTTTTTCTAGCGAGTTAACGGCGAGTGAGGGTGATTTTCAATTTCTACTCACCGAGACAAAACCGTTGATATATTTCTTGCCACCAACCACCGCAAGTGGCAGCGGTCCGGCAACCGTCCGTAGATTTTAAATGTATTTTTATGTTCAATTGGAAATTTTAAATGTTATTATGTGAATTGAAATGTTAAAAATTTTTGGTAAGATTTAATTTATGAAATTATGGATTTTATGTGATAAATGATTAATTATTAAGTATATATAAATGTATATTCATTTTAGTAATTTAAGAATTTATTTATGTTATGAATTTATTTATTTTATGAAATTATTTTTAATTTTAAAAAAATAAATATAAATGATGTATGTTTATATTTTATATTATTTTCATCAAATGTTAATATTATTAATATTTTATAATAACTCTATAACATAGTTATATTGAAATCTTATTTTTAAAAGAATTTAAAACATTATTATATTTTATATAACCAATGAATTTTTAATTTAACGGTAATGCTTGTAATGTTGAGGAGAAAGGGATGATGATGACTTGTAGGTCTCGGATGGGCAATTGATGTATTGAGTTGTTGTGATATTATTTTCTTACAGGGGGCTTATGTTCTATTTTAGGGGAGATTCCGTCGAAATTTCGACTAATTCATTATGTGTTTAGAAGAGTCAGAATTGAGGCTCATCGTGTGGTAATTAATTTTTATTTATTTGTTATTGTTTTAAAGATACTTCTAGTACGTCTGCAGCAGGTCCCACTAATAATCAGAGTTGAGCTTCCTCTTTCGTACACCAGTTTGTGAGTTGATATATTTTAATTTAGTGTTACATGGAAGCATTTCATTCATGCATGAACTGAATGTATATATATATATATATATATATATATATATATATATATATATATATATATATATATATATATATATATATAAATATCATTATATAAT
>CATKHJ010636924.1:0-11581 GCA_949750685.1 Vernicia montana
TATATATATATATATATATATATATATATATATATTCATTTATATTTTTTTTTACATATTCATACAATATAATTTATATTTCACATAAAAAATAAATTATACATTTAAAAATATATATATATATATATATAATATTTAAAATATATATAGTCGGGTCGAGTTATACATTACTTGAACTCGACCCGAATTCAATTCGAATATAAATTAAAAAATTTATCCCGCTTTATTTACTAAACGGGACGAATATTACCGTCCCGTTAAGTTCAAGGCAGGGCAGATTAGAAGAAAGCGGCAAGCACGTTCACTTGATGAAGATTTCAAAATGGTTGAACCCACAAAAATTGAAAAATTTTATATCAAGAGATAAACCTATAACATTGTAGATTTCAAAATAAATTTATCATTTTTTATTATCCACTTACAGGTAAAAAAAAGTTATAATTCACTTTAGTAAATTAGTAAACTCTAAGGGTTGTTAAAATTAATTTATTTTTCATCTTGTTGATCAAAATTTTATTTATGGGACAAATGTCTAATAAGTAATTACCACATATATACAAATCAAATATAGATACAGTCTTGTTACTTAAATTGGGTTCAGATCAACCCAACCCAAGGATAATTCGAAAAGGGATAACAACTTGACTAGATTCCGGTTTGGATTGGTTTGGGAATGACTAAGCTTGACTCCTTTCCCAAATTCATATTTGAACATGGTTAAATCTTATGAAGAACATAATAATAAAAAATTTTAATTAGACTCAAACTTGAATCCAAAACTAAATTCAAAATATTATTTAAGAATGCGTTTGTATGCATGGATTTGAATTTGAAATTTCTTATATTTTAAATATATGATTTGAAATTTATAAATCTATAAATTTCTTGTTTGGGGAGTATAAGAAATTTGAAATTTTTTATTTTAAATTAAAAAAAAAAAGAAAGATTTTAGGTTAAAAATAAAAATATTATATTTGAAATAAGTAGATAAAAAAGAGTATTTGAAATATTAAATTTTTTAACTATATTCATTAAATATTTGAATCAAATCAAAATTTAATCAATGTTAATAACTTAAATAAGAAATTTGATCTAAATTCAAATCCATAATTCAAATCATTGTCATCCAAATAAACCATAATAGAATTGTTATGTGATTTGATTTTGATTACAAGATTACATTATAAATAATTGGAAAAACTTTTATATAAAATATTTGTATATTCTCATGTTATAAATCTAATCTATAAGTAAATATAATTAAAAAAAATCATCCACGATATGATTTTCATACACATTTATTTTTAAAAGAAAAAACACAAATAATATATATTTTTTACTGTATGTGCTGTTATCACATTCACATTCACATCCATCATCTATTTACGTTATATATAATAGTGGAAATAAACTGATCCCAATCACGACCATTGAAAATTCATTCATCACCTGATCTAATCCCCATGATTGACAAGAGGTACTTTGAGCCGTGGGTGGAATGGAAGGTTCGATTGCCATTCTTTCATTTATTGTATGTATATATTGAGTCCACAACAGGATTTTAAAAAATGGCTTTACGTTTTATATGGATATTGAAATCGGTATAACAAAATCGATCTGAATCGTTGTTATCGTAAACTTTTAAAAATGATTAGTAAATTAATTTAAATTAATAAAATATAAATTGTAACGTCTAAAATATAATACATTAAATTAATAAACACTTAAATAAACATACTTTATATTATAAAAATTTAAATTACATAACATATTTATAAATAATGTATAATAACAATAATTAAGTTACATAAATTCATAATATTATATTATATTGACTTAAAAATTTCAATATTATTTTATTAATTCATTAGGGAAAAAATTACGCTATTCGAAATGAATAAGGTAATAATAAAAAAATTCATATTCTAAACAAAATAAGGCAATATGAAAAAATAAATAAAGCACAAGATTGACTAATCACTACAAAAAAAAAATTATTGAAATCATTTGCATTTTTATTGTTTATTTCAGATGAAAAGATATCAATAATGTTCTAAATATATTAAAAAAAAAACTTTTATATAAATGATGTAAAAAACAATATACCAACAATTTACACTAATAAATATGAAAAATATAAAATAAGTATTTTTAAATAATATATTCATAATTTATATTAAAAAAAATTAAAAAATATAATAATAATAATTATTTTATATTAATAATTCACGCCCCTAACTTTAAATAACGACCATATCAGTATGTATCGAATGATTCAGTATCAATTTAAAATTAATTTTTATTAATATATATAAATCACGTCCTAATAATATATCCAACTTTTTAAAAACTTAAATAAAACGGCAGATATGCAATACATGGATCGTTATTTAAAATTTTGGTCAACACCCTACTTCAAGAAATAAAATTTGTCAAAAAAGTTTTCCGTGATTGAAGATTATTCCTTTTCTGCAAAAGTGGGTCTAAGGCCGATAGAGAAACAATGATAGAATTGACGTAATGAGTGTTTGGTTATTAAGGTATCATTTGATTTGTGATCACCTATTTCTTGAAAAATATATTCTTAAAAAGTTAATTTTCTGAGACATTTTTCTGGAAAATAGATTTTTTTATTTGATATGTATTATTTTTTTAAAGGAAATATCTATTATAAAAAATCACAATATTTTTATAATTAATTTAATTATGTAATTATATTTTTCTTTAATCTCTAATTAAGAATATTTTAAAAAATTAAATTTGAGCTCAATTCAAAAAAATTCAATCTAACTTATCTTTGTAAGGAAAATTCTTACCTATACTTAGTATATACACGAATCTAATAAAATAAAAATACATAAAGTGAAAAATGATATCGATATTTTTTCACGAAGTAAAAAAAGATAAAAGAGTTATATTTACTAAAATATTTTATCACTTGTTAATTTGATATATGAGATAAACTTAAATACTAGTGGGTAAAAAATTTTATCTTTTTAAAGTAAGTTATTTATTTTACGACTGAAAAAATTGAACAATTTAGTTTTCGAAAAATTAATGTATAATACAAACTAAATACTTTTAAAATATTTATTTTTTTTAAAAAAAGTGTTACTCCTTTTTGCATATATCCATACTAAACGATACGTAAGTCAAAATGTGATGTTCAATTTTTATTTTATCGGCTAGCCTAATAGGCCTGCTTTTGACTTATTGTCAATGGATGCATCTCCCATTTTTCTATATCAACTATTCCCGCTTCATCATGTACTTGATTCCGTCCTCTGATTAAGGATGACACTTCATTACATATTCAATATTTTCAACTATTCTTTTTTTTTTTTTTAATAAAACTATTTTTTTTTTTACATCCAAACTTTTTAAGAAAGAACAAACTGAAAGGATTTTAATTATTATTTTAATTTTTTAAAAATATTTGTATAGAAAATTACTTGGTAGATATATGTAAAAATTACTTGGCTTTGGATATTTCTAAACCATTTTATCAAATTTTATTTTTTTATAATAAGAATAATCGAATATGAATTTATTATTCAGATTATATATATATTTATCATCAGTTATCTCTTAAATTGTCATTTTACGATTTTTAAAAGGCCAAAGGTATAAATAGGACCCTATCCTTTAGGCTGGTACTCAAGTGAGCCCTTAATATTTTTTTTATTCCATTAGACCCTTAATCTTTTCAAAATGGTACATATAAAACCCTCTTCTTTGAGCTGATGTTCAAGTGAGCTTTTAATGTTTTTTTTTTATCCCATTAAACCCTTAGCATTTTCAAAATGGTACATATAAAATTCTCTGTCCATAATTTAAGATTTTTGTCAAGTAATGTTAAAAATAAAAAATTAATATCTATGTACATACGTATTAATTTTTATTTTTGTATAAATATTTTTTAAACTATTTGGAGAAAATTTAATATTTGTGAAATTTAAAGTTAATAAAATAAAATAATTAATTAAAATATTACAAATTTAATTTAATATAAAATAACTCCTTAGTTTTTATACATTAAAATATAATTTATAAAAAAATATTCAAAACCGAAAAGAGAAAAAAATATATTTTATCTTTATTAAAATATAAAATATAATTTTTTTTATAAATTATATTTTAATGTATAAGAATTAAGAAATCATTTTATATTAAATTAAATTTGTAATATTTTAATTAATTTATTTATTTTATTAACTTTAAATTTCACAAATATTAAATTTTCTCTAAATAATTTAAAAAATATTTATATAAAAATAAAAATTAATTACGTAGGTGCATATATATTAATTTTTTATTTTTAACATCACTTGACAAAAATCCTAAATTATGGATGAAGGATTTTATATGTACCATTTTAAAAAGATTAAAAGTCTAATAGGACCAAAAAAAATATTAAGGGCTCATTTGAATATCAGTTCAAATGAGAGAATTTTATATGTATCATTTTAAAAAGATTAAGAGTTTAATGAGATTAAAAAAAAATTAAAAATTTACTTGAGCACCAATTTAAACGAGGAGATCCTATTTGCACAATTTGACTTTTTTAAACTCCAACTATTCTTTGTATCGCTTATAAAGCCGGCCTACCTTCTTGCACTACGTGTCCTTATAAGTAAAGATGCATAAAGACAAATTTTAAAACAAAAATTCTTGTCTACTTCCTCCTCTCACGTTCTACAAATCTCCACTATAAGAGTTGATATATATGCATTTGACTATTGTTTTAATAATTAAGAAGATAACAAATTAATTAAAAATATAATACCATATTATACTTCATTATTAAATAAATAACCAAAAGCTATTGTTTATATCTATTTCATGCTACCCACCATAACCATATCTTTTTTTTTTTATTTCTTTCTCTCTATGGGGTTGAAGGTAGAAAAATAAAATGATTTGGTGGTGTAAGATGGTAAAGCACTATTTCATATCTACCTTTTGTTTTTTAAGCAGATTGGCATTGAGAAAATGGATGGATTATTAATTGAGAAATGTACTATTATTGGATTATAACTGCGAAATATAATTAGATTTAAATCTTGATTTGTTGGAAAGATTATAAATATCCACAGCTTATTTTAGTTACTTGAAACTGAATTAGATTCCCTTCATAAAGAAATATGGAAAAAGACAGAAGTGGTTGATTTGTTTTTTTGGTTCAAAAAGGGTTGGCACGTATAAGGTAGATGCTAATGGTTTAGTTTGCTAATTTGCTAATCACAAATGAAAATGCTAATTAAAGCAATAATAATAATATTAATGCACATCAAGGCATAGTATAATAATAAGTACATATTTTTTTAAATAATAGATTTAGAATTGATATCTCATTTTCAATGCTAAATAATAATAATAATAATAATAATAATAATAATAATAATAATAATAATAGTGATTGATTCTCTAGCAAATTTAAAGGTGGAAACTACACTTGTCTAATGATCAAAATTCTTATTGGATCTTATAATTTCAAAATTGATTTAATGGAGGTTTACCAAGCATCAATTTGCAAGACCAAGTCATAAAAAATTGTATATACTAGCTAGCAAGCTATGACCAATCATTTCCCATTATTGATATTCAAATTATTTAAAAAAATTAAATTATTAATTGCTATAAACCCACTATTAGTAAGTCAAAGTAAATGAAGACACTATTTATAAGAAAAAAAAATCCCATAATCATTAATTTCTTAATAATTATTAAGTAAAAAATAAAACCCATTATTTTATTTTATTTTTTTTTTTGGCCCAAAACCCATTAATTCTTGAGACATTCCCTTTAAACCACGATACAAATTCTCCTCCCCCATACCCACCTCTCTACACCTAAAGCAATAGCCATGAGACTACTTCCCCTATAGCTATGCCTCTCTCACACCATCTTTATCTATCTTCAAAACCTCTCTTTTCTTGATCCCAAAATTAAAGAAAGAAAGAAAGAAAAAAGAAAATGTTGGGGAAAAAGATGGTTTCTTTCAAGAAATTAGCCAAGAAAGTGAAAGTAATTGGTAAAGGTGAGTGTGAAGAATCACAAGAAGAATGTTTACTCAGGGGATTTGAAGATGACTCTGTTTTGAACAGAACACCAATTGGGTTTTTTGTTGTATATGTAGGGGAAGAAAGGGAAAGATTTGTGGTTCCAACAAGTTTTCTCAGCCATCCACTTTTCAAGATGCTATTAGAGAAATCACACAATGAATTTGGATTTCAACAAAGAGATAAACTTGTGGTTCCTTGCAGTGTCTCTACTTTTCAAGAAGTTGTAAATGCTGTTGAATGTTGTAATGGGAGGTTTGATTTTGGGAATTTGGTTGAGGAATTTATATAGATCAAGAAAATATATATATATTAAAGATTAGAAACTATACTGGGTTTAAGTGGGTTTACAATTTCATGAAGTAGAATTATATGTAAAAGTTACATATATACACATTTCTACTTATTAGGCTAATTTTGGTCATAAAATTACAAAATCTGGAGTTTCTAGGTAGGGTAAATTGAGTCATGGTTTAGAATGTGAGTTGAATTTTTATGTAATTTTTTCCCAAATGTAGTAATAGCAAAAGGAGGAGATAGCAATAGAAAAATCCAGGTAATGTTAAGCTTATTTGCCTTTGACTGCCTTTGAATTTCTTAAGAGACCCTTTGATCTCTTTTCTCTCTTTCTACTTTTCACTTTAATTTCTTGAATGACAGAATGGCTAATCTAGCAATTCATGTTAAGGGCTTGTTTGGGTTTAGGGCTTCAAACCCTCAATTTCACTTTTCTTAAAAGATAAAAATCTTTTTTTTTTTTTTTGGTAAAAAAAAAAATTAACTTTGATTGGTATTCAAACTCATAATTTTATAGTTGTAAAACAACTCAAGTATAAAAATCTCATTGGTAAAATGACTAATTTTAAAACTATATGCTACTAATCTCATGTAAGACACTAGGCGTTATGAGCATTTTGGTAGTACAAAAATTATAGTGCAGTTTTTTTTTTTTTTTTTTTTTCTCGTTGATTTGATGCTGCGATTTAATATATCTTATTAAATTGGTGAAAATTTTCATAGTTAGAAAAATTTAACTTAAAACTTATTATTTTTTACAATTTTAAAAAGAGTAAAAAGACAAAATCAAATTACATATGATTAGCAAATTACATCGGTTTAAAACCTATTAAGAGTGCTAAATCCCACATTAATAGCACTGTGAAATAGATCCCTGCAGTCCAGTACAAAACCCTTTCAAGCTCTTCTGAGTAAACTTAATTTTCTAAAGAAAACTTAATCTCTTATCATTTTAGAAGAAATTTTTAGATAGATTCAATTTACCAGTTTATTTATAGGCTAAGTCAATAAAAGTAAGACACATCAATTAATGATATCATATTAATGATTTCACATTATATCATTAACTGATGTGTCTTTTTTTTATTAGGTTAGTTTATAGATAAAGTGGTAGATTAAGTCTATCTAAAAATTTCTCCATATTTTAGTGTATTAATAATATATATTTAATACCAAATTAATTTCCATTTGGCTACTTGTTAACAAATGAGCCAAAACCCATTTGAGTCTCCGTCTTATAATAACAAAACTTACTATTAAGGGCTGGCCAGAAAGCAGCCTAGTGACTGCTTTCTGGCCAGCCCTTAATAGTAAGTTTTGTTTAACCCCCAAACCAATGGCGCAAAAGTGTTTGGTGTCACATTCATTGCCTTTTCTTTTACTCCTTTTGGGAGAAATGAACTTGTGCATATAGCAATTGAACTAATCTAATATTTATAAACTTCTTACTCAAAATAAATAAAATTGCAGTCACTAGTATAGTCTAATAATAATGTATTTTTCGACTGGATAATAAATTTAAATTTGAGCTTCCATTCTCTCATTGTTTGTCACATAATGTGAGATAATAAAATTTCAAATCCTATTAAATTCTCTTTTTTAAAAATAAAAAAAAATGAAAAACAAAGATTAAAAAAAAAAAAAAACACATGATTGAAACCATAAACCATTTATTATAATGTTCTCATATTAAGCAACTTAAAAAAATTGTTATATGATTGGACCCATCATTTATTGGATAATCAAATTGGGCCTAACCCCATAGGCAAAATCATGGAACGGCCCATACACAAACAGTTCATCTCATAATGCAAATTATATAAAAGGAAATCTAGCTCTCCTCCTCCAAATTTACACAAGAGTCCACAAGAATTCTCTTCATATCATCATTCAACTTCTGCATTTGCTCTCTTGAATGCAATGGCGATGGATACACACAAATAGAATCCAACTGTCCGTCGCGTATGGTGTCAAATACAGCGATGGATGGGCCAACGCCATGGACCGAAGCACATCCCACATAATCCTCTATTCCAAGCTCTCCATACATTGCATTAGAATCATCAATCACAGGGTCCTCAAACACTGAAATGCAGGCAGTTCTCATTGCTGATGAAGGAGTTAAACCTGGATTATCTATTGCCTTACCCATTAGGAAGTTCAAGTCACCCATGTCTGCGAAGTGTTTGTTGTTGTTCTTTGACTTTGCAAATGACACGTAACATCTCTTTGCTACTTCCCATAGCTTGTCACCTCCATTTATGTCATGTGTATTCATGATGGCAGAGTGGTAAAATCCTGATGCAGTCAAAGACACTGTTGTCAAATATGAAGTTTTTTTTTTTTTTTTTCTCCCAATGAGCATACATAGTATTTGAATCAAATAAATGAGAAATGCATTTAATTTATAAATGAACTCTTGAAGCAAGTCAAATTTATAATTTAACTAATTTAGAGTTCATTTGCAAATTCTACCTAGTTTGATAGAATTTGGTTCAAACATAACTAATTCCATGAAATTAATGAGACAGAACTTCAAAAGAATTTTCTTTTTATACCAAACATATGAATTTGCAAAAATGAATTTCATATAGTGCATGGAATTTGTGCGTCGTTAGATCAACGGAATCAACATATGACTCGTATACAATGCAAAAACATGAATTACCAAGATGGTGGATACTGAGAACAGGGTCAAGAAGTGAACGGCAGTCTACAAGGGTTACAACAGCATACTTCTGCTTTTGATCACCAAGGAGGTTTTTAGAGGAATGTACTGCAATCAAACCTGCAGCTGCTAGAGCTGCAGACAGTTTAATCCCTCTTGACTTGCAGCCCTTCAAAAAATAAAAGTGATCAATTGCATTTGCTCATTTCACAATAATTAATATCAATAACAAGTACAAGATAACTATAATGGCTTAGATTTAATTATCAATAATTTTCTTTTTTTATATTGAAAATAATTAGATTTAATTCATTTAAGCACCATTTAAATGAATTAAATTCTTACAACATCAAGTCGTTTTTATATAATTTCCATTTATTTCAAAATAACTTATTTTTTAAAATCTGTCACACGTTTTTAGAGAGAGAAGCTCTACCTTCTCTAAAAGATTCTTTTTATATATATATATATATATATATATATATATATATATATATATATTTTTTTTTTTTTTTTTTGGCTGCCGTTGGTCTTTTTTAAGCTGACGGTAGACTCTTCTCTCTTATTTTTTATTCTACTCGAATTTTATTATACAATAATGTTCAGATTTATTCTTGTTTTAAATAGATCTGATTCTTTTTTATATTGCTTCCCTTTTTGGTGGATTTATTTTGTATTTTTGTTTTTTTATCCTCTCTATGGTGAATCTATCTTTTATCTCCTCTATGGTGGATCTATCTTTTATCTCCTCTATGGTGGATCTGTTTTTTTTTTTTTTTTGTTTGTTATTTAATTGATGGTTTAATATGAATTATAAGTCCTAATCTTGGAAACCAATCTACATATCCAAATCGAACTCACAGAAAGACCAGCAGAAGAGTCAAACATTGGCTATTATTTGCCATAGAGTATGATTCAATTTTTCAGACCGAGATTGTTGTCATCATTATTTGTATTGCTGGTTTGTTTTGATATCATTTTTTAGAAATTACAATATTGTAAGGGGTTGTGATTTTGTATTGTTCTATTTTATCAATTAATGAATATTTATTTCGCCTCAAAAAAATAACTTATTTTTTAGCTTAAAAAAGAGGATTATAACAAGTAGATAATTCTCAGGAATAAGAGATTTTTTGGGTTTTTTACAAATTTTCCGGGGTGTAAATATTTGAACCAAACCATTAACCTCACAAACTATGAGATAGATATCTAACTACTAAATTAATAAGATAATAATGGCAACATTAAATCAAAGCATTTCCTCCCCTGAAATTAAATAGTTCTTTGGAGTAAGGACCACTATGCAGCTAGCTGCAGGTAAGCGGGCAAATCTCATATCGAATAAGCATTGAATGTTTATTCCTCAAAAATCAATCAGATAATGGTTATGGATTTTGGGTTGTCCCAGTCATACTTTCTAGCAGCTTTATTAATTATGATATGAAGTAGCAATCCCTGTCTATAATTAACAACTATAATTCAAATTTAATACTATAATACTATGCCCTCTAGCCCCAAACCAACTCCTAATACCATAACTCATGAGCACAAGTTTCTTAGACTATTGAGTATTGACATTTTCATAACATAATTATGCTTTGAAGGTAGGGCATATGGTTGGCAATTTGTATTCATCTCAATTAGATTTTCTTTTACATGAAAATGAATCCATTATTCCTTAACAAATATAATATAGTAATATTTAAACAAATGAACCAGTAAATTCAAATATATATATATATATAAGCATATCATATTTCATCAATTAAATGAAACATGCCATATTTTTCTCCTTTATTTTCTCATTTATATGCTTTAGTTTTAATTTAATCACTTATTTTAATAAATTAAAGTGGATCATTTATTAAATTTTCATCAACTGATTTCATTAATTAGCTAAATGAACCATCAAGTATTATTTTTAGGTTAAAACTTAAAACAGACCAATCTATCTAATCATTTTATGGTATGTCAATATCATATTACTCCCTGTGTTTTTAGCCAAATTACACTCAGATTCCCTTATTTTCAGAAACCAATTATAACATACTTACATTTTGAATTCGTTAACTATTTGATCTTTCTGTCCAATTGGACGGATTGAAAATAAAGGGACTCAAATGTAATTTGATCCAAAATATATGGACTAAATAATAAATTATCCTTAAATATATTAACCCCTAAACAATGTTATCCCAAATAAAAATAAAATCCCTTTGGTAGGGGTGAGCATTTGGTCGGTTCGGTTCAAAATCGAACTGAACCGAAATATTCGAAATTAAATTTTTTATAAATCGAACCAAACCGAAATTTTAGTAAAAATTGAATCGAACCGAAAAAATTCAGTTCGGTTCGATTCAATTTTTTGGTTTGACCTTTTTTTTTTTCCTTTTGTTATAATAAACTAATATATATATATATATATATATATATATATATATATATATATATATTAAAAATATAAATATATATTAAAATTTCGGTCGATTCGATTCAAACTTAATTTTTTTTTATAAAAACCGAACCGAAATTTAATTCCTTTTTTTAAAAAAAA
>CATKHJ010636952.1:0-10295 GCA_949750685.1 Vernicia montana
TGTAGAAATCCAATTTTGCTGCACCTTTTCACGAACGAAGTGACAATCAATCTCAATATGCTTAGTTCGTTCATGAAACACAAGATTACAAGCGATATGGAGAGCAGCTTGGTTATCACACCACAATTTTGCTGGTATTGAGGCTTTAAGGCCTAATTCATTTAAGAGTTGATATATCCATATGATCTCACAAACAGACTGTGTCATAGCTCTATATTCCGATTTTGCACTGGATCTGGATACAACATTTTGTTTCTTACTTTTCCATAAGATCAAATTTCCTCCAACAAAAACACAGTAGCCAGTAATGGATCTTCTGTCAATCTTGGACCCCTCCCAATCTGCATCTGAGAAACACTCAATGTGAGTATGTTTATGATTTTTATACAATATCCCCCATCCAGGAGCTTCCTTTAAGTAACATAAGATCTGTTCTAAAGCTGCCCAATGGCCAACTGTTGGGGAAGACATAAATTGACTTACAACACTAACAGAGTATGCAATATCAGGACAAGTAACAGTAAGATAATTCAATTTTCCGACCAGTCTTCTATACCTCTCAGGATCTTCAAATAAGTCTCCATCTTTTGTGAGTTGCAAATTAGGAAGCATTGGAGCACTACATGGCTTAGCCCCAAATTTTTCAGTCTCTGTTAATAAGTCAAGCACATATTTCCTCTGAGATAAGAAGATACCTTTCTTGCTCCTTGTCACCTCAACTCCCAAGAAATATTTCAACACCCCTAAATCTTTCGTATGAAACTGGCTGTGAAGAAAGGTCTTGAGAGATGAAATTCCCATAGTATCACTTCCAGTAATGACAATATCATCCACATACACAATAAGGAGAATGATGCCAGATGGAGATTGTCTATAGAAAACTGAATGATCAGACTTGTTTTTATTCATCCCAAACTTTTCCACTGCTTGACTAAATTTGCCAAATCAAGCACGGGGACTTTGTTTCAACCCATATAAGGACTTACGAAGATGACAAACTTTCCCATACTCCCCCTAAGCAACAAACCCTAGAGGTTGCTCCATATATACTTCTTCTTGAAGGTCACCATGTAAGAAAGCATTTGTGATGTCTAACTGATGTAAAGGCCAATCATAAGTAGCTGCCATAGAGATGAATAAGTGAACAGAGGTCAATTTAGCAACAGGAGAGAAGGTGTCAAAATAATCCACACCATAAGTTTGAGCATAGCCTTTAGCCACAAGGCGGGCTTTAAGTCGAGCAATTGAACCATCATAATTGACTTTGACTGCAAACACTCATTTACATCCAACAACCTTCTTTCCTACAGGTAAATTCACTAAATCCTAAGTGCCATTAGCATCTAAAGCATTTATCTCTGCTATCATAGCATCCCGCCAGCCAGGATGAGACAAGGCTTCAGTAACAGCTTTGGGAAGAGTCACAAAATCAAGAGATGCAACAAAGAAACAAGAAGAAGAAGATAAATGATCATAGGATACAAAAGAGGAAACAGGATAAGTGCACTGATGTTTACCTTTGCGATTGGCAATTGGGATATCAAGATCACTGGTTACTGGATCTGATGTCAAAGAAGAGACAAGAGCCGAACATGTATCTGGTGGGTCTTGTCGTCTGGAATAAACCTGGTGAATAGGAGATTTTGGGGGGTTTGGTGGTGGTGGTGGTGTTTGTGTTTGAGAAGAGGGGGCAACAGTCGTTGACTGATATGTAACATGATAAACCAATAGATCATCATCCTCCCCCTGACAAAAAGGAGGAGAAGACGTGGAAAAGAAAGGAATATGCTCATGAAAGGTAACATCGGCTGGCACGAGATATTTGTGAAGACTAGAACAGTAGCACCGATACCCCTTTTGTAAACGAGAGTAACCCAGAAAAACACATTTTAAAGATTTGGTATCTAATTTAGTTACCTGAGGACGAACATCATAAACAAAACATGTATTACCAAATATTTGAGGTTCAATAGGAAACAGGGGTTTAGTAGGAAAAATGACATTATACGGAGTCTCACTATGAAGAACAGATGAAGGCATGCGATTAATCAGAAAATAGGCTGTGGAGACTGCATCAGCCTAAAATGGTTTAGGAACATGCATTTGGAAAATGAGTGCCTTGGCTGTTTCAAGGAGATGTCTATTTTTTCTTTCAATCACACCATTCTGAGATGGTGTGTCAACACAAGAGGCTTGATGAAGAATGCCATTTTGAATCATGTAAGTTTGAAAAGAATCGGAAAAATATTCGTTGGCATTATCACTCCTCAAGGTATGCATAGAAACATTAAATTGTGTTTTAATTTCAGCACAAGAGGCTTTAAAATGAGAAAATAATTCAAAACGATTCTTCATTAAATAAAGCCAAGTCATACGAGAAAAATCATCAACAAAAGTAACAAAATATCTGAATCCAGTTTTAGAAACAACAGGACATAGACCCCAAACATCTGAATGAACTAACTCAAAAGGAAAATTAGCTCTTTTAGTGACTCGAGGGACTAAAGACAGACGATGATGTTTGGCAAACTGACACGACTCACAATCCAAGGAAGATGCATTATGAAAATGAGGACATAATTTCTTCAATAGAGGTAAAGAAGGATGTCCCAACCGACAGTGGGCCTCAAAAGGGGTTAAGACACCAGAACATGCAATGGAATTGGGCATCGGAGTATCCAGAATGTAGAGACCTCCTGATTCATGTCCTTTACCAATAATCTTCTTCGACATAAGATCCTGAAAAAGACAATAATCAGGAAAAAATAAGATACAACAATTTAGAGCACGAGTAAGTTTGCTTACAGACATTAAATTGAAAGCAAATCCAGGTAGACTCAATACATAAGTCAATGTAAGTAATGGAGTTGGATAAACAGTGCCAGAACCAAGAACAGAAGAAGTAGAACCATCGGCTAAAGTAACATTAGAAGGAGATGTATGTGACTGAAAAGAGGAAAGGAGACTAGAATTACCTGTCATATGATCTGTGGCACTAGAATCAATGACCCATTTTGAAGAAGAGGAAAGAAGACACATATTTGAGTTACCTGACTCAGCAATGGCAGTGATAGGGCGAGATGAATTTTTCAATGCTTCTTGATACTGAGTGAATTTAGCAAATTCATCTGCAGAAACTGTAATTGTCTGCTTAGAGAATGAACTAGGTGTAGTGGTAGTAGCTACAACATGAGCTGAGTGAGACTTCTGATTTTATTTTGCAATTTGCGACACGTGCGTTTGGTATGGCTTGGCTCATGACAATAATAGCACACAACACTCTCTACATCTTGACTTCGATTATCCCGACTTCCTGTACCTCCTCCCCTGTTATTATTCCTATTGTAGGATTGCCCATTTGCAGATCCACTATGACTGACAAGAGCACTGGAAGCCTGAACAGATAGAGGAACACATGTACTAGTATTTGTGCGAAGTACTCTAGTAAACACTTCATGGAGGGAGGATATCTCAGCACTAGAGAGAATCTGGGATTTAGCAACCTCAAACTGAGAATTAAGGCCAGCCAAAAAACTCATAACTGCCATTTGCTCTCGTTGAGCTTGTTGGACTTTCACGTCAAGACTAAAGGGTAACAAGGCATTCAATTCTTCATAGGTCTTTTTAAAATTCATAAAATAGACATGAAGAGACTGATCTTGTTGTTCACTACGATAAAAATTCTTACAAACTTCATAAATATGTGAAATATTCCCCTTTCCAGAATACAAAAATTCTAGATATTCCATCAATTCCTTGACATACTCACAGTAATTAATCAGGCTGACAACCTCAGTGTCAATAGAATTTCTAATTTGCAAGAATAAGCGGGCATCATCTCTTAGCCATTCTTGGCGAGTTTTGTCTGTTGGTGGATCCGCAGTGAGATGATCATCCTTAGACAAACTTTGCAAATAAATCCTAACTGTCTTACACCAATCTAAATAATTAGGACCAGTCAACTTATGTTCTGTGATTTTTGACATCATAGGAATCACATCGGTCATAACAAAATTCTTTTGCTTGTCAGCCATCAAAACAAACACAAGATCCAAATAAGAATAATTAAATCCAAAGACAACAAATCAGACTGGATTCTCAATTAAAACCAGACAGCAGCCCAAAAACAAACCCAAAATAAAATAGGCAGTCCGAAAATGAAAATAGCACAGGTACAGTAGACAGTTACAGTAGCAAGAAAGGTACGCGTCCCTGTGATGGTGAATTACCGGAGCAACGGAACACACTGGAGTATTGGAAAGAGGGAGGCGACACCGGAAAAAAGAATCGGAAAGCGCAACTCCGGCTCACGCTCCTCCACGAGTCGGCGCGTCAGACCGGAGAAAGGACCTTCAGGTGGCACGTGAGCGTCACTCGTCGGTCTTCTGGTCACCGGATTCTGGGGAGAGGCCGATCCACAACTGGCGCTCCTCCCTAGGCTAGCGGTGACAGACAAAAGTCACACTCAATAGGTGACCTAACCTTCTGCTCACTGTTTGGGCAGAAAAGAAAAGAAAGAAAGAAAAAAAAGATTTCCAGAATTGCTCACTTGGGCAACTTGATGCTTTGATACCATGTAACTTAGAGAGCTTAAAATCATTTATTTTCATATAGACAAGTACATATATATATACAAGTTAGTGATATGCTAATTTCCACTAATTAAGGTATCTATAGGGCCTCAGATTAAGCCACTAATTAAGCCTCTAATTTAGGCTATCTATAGCTGTAATAACAGCTGTAACAAATCACTTGGTCTTAATTTAATCTAATGGTTAAAAAAAATTGAAAGTTTATATTACACTCAAGCTTGTTTTAGCATTTCCCAAAGGGGAAAGAGGGCAAAAACTATTATTGATTTCTCAATAATAAAAACAATGCCCCGATCTGATTTTGGATGCCTTGTGAGATAGTTAAATTGTAGCTCAAAGGTATTTGATCTTCTTTTCCACTATAGGGGAAATGTTAGATTAAGTTATAGTATGAGATGTAAGATTCTATTTTGCTGTGACACTCACACCCTACATGTAACTCTATTGATCTAATTTCCCATTGAAAAGACAACAGATTTGAAAAGAGTTTGCCTTGTTCTGATTGGTTCCCCTAGTAAAAAATTTGTGCTATTCTTCTACTTTCATTCTATTTCATATATTGCTGTGGGATTGCTCCTTTGCAATTGAAATAACCCTTTCCCAACTGTTGCAAAGTGGGGATTTTTGTGCGAATTGCAATGCTTTGTCTTATTTTTCCTTTTCTTATAAACTCAGATTCCTGAAACAGCCAATCGCAACATTTTGAAGCAGACAACCATTGATTGGAGCTTTTCAATGTGGGTTGAACTCATGGTTTGGCCTACTCTTTTATGCTTTGCTTGCTAGATTCTTCCTTCTCCTTCCCTCCTTACTTATTTGTTTCTTTAAAAGTTCCTTTGCTTCTTCCTGCTTGGATCTGTGAACCTATATCAAGTCATTTTTTTATGGATTTCCTGGGGTTTAGTGATAGTAATACTGAAAGAACTGTAAGAAGATATTGTTTATAAATATATAGTCTTGCTTTTCAGTGACCATTGTTTGATAATATTGCCACATTGAAGTAGCCATTTTAGGTCACTGCAATTAGTAACTCTCAAAGATATGTACAAGCAGTTGTATGATTATAATTTTCACAAGTATTACAGAAGCTGCCAAGGTTTTTTTTTAAAAGAACTCTTGACTTTCTATATGCAGGTTATATGTCCAATCAAACAAGTATTTCCTCCTTTGTGTTGTTTAATAGGATGTGACCTGAATTAAATGAACTCCTAGATTACTTCTGTGGCTGTCCAAAATAATTCTGCTTGCAAAATTCTGTGCCTGTTGCTCGTTGCTGATATCTACCTTTATCTTCCAATTGTTAGGTGAGTAGGTCTTTGCCTCCATGCTTTTTCCTTAGTGCTTGTTATGCAGGAGTCAACAACTTGTTAGATTGTGGGCATATGTAAGACCTACTACTCTGATTGAACAATTAATTAATTATGAACATTGCGATGTCTTTCCTCTTAAAAAAAAAATAAAAGAAAAGAAAAGAAGAACGAGTGAATGAGGGATCGATAATGATATTTCAAAGGAAAAAAAGAAATTAAAATGCTAGTTGGCTTAGTAACAGTTTGGTTAAGTTTTTAAGCATTTAGTGGTCAGATGATGAACGATTGGAGTTAGGAGTCTGGTGAAGAAAAAGGAGAGATAACAATATAAAATTTTTTTGTGGCTAGCTGTTGGATTTTATACAAATCCCCAATTTATTTATAACTATACCAACTTATAGTTACGGATATAAAGGTGTAAGCTGCTTGCATATCTTAGATATGCTTGAAGAATGAATATTGAGAGTATATCCATTTATCACATTTCTGTTTCCTTTTTTTAATTGATTTTATTAATTTTAATTTTAATTATTAAAAGGAATATTTTGAAAGTTGCAAATATAGATTGTTACAAGTACAAAAATATTAATTTAAAAAAAAAAGTGCATTTAACAAATACAATTTTGTCATATATATATATGTGTGTGTGTGTGTGTGTTTGTATTCGTATTGATTATTTTACTTTACAAACATAGTTTCAACATCTTTACAAGCAATTGCAATCACTGACTAGCTATCTGAGGTTATATACCTTGAATGCTTTGTTTTCATTTGTTATTATAAACAGAATATACTTGCAGCTTGACTCCTCTTAAAGAATGGGATGAGCCGCCCAGTTGGTACAGACAGCACTACATACTGAATATATTATTAAGGTATTTAAGATTTCTTAAGGATTATATTACAGGTGATCATTTCTCAGGTCAGTGTGGTTAAAAGCTAGTGCTTCATGCACTTAAGCGCTCAGGTGAAGTGCAAATTAGGTCCACCGCTTCTCATATATCTCAGTGGCGCCCTTTTAAAAGGCGATTAGGTTAGTTTTTTTTTTTTTTTTTTTTGTTGGCTGCTGTGGCAGCAAACATATAAGGTAAAAGTAGGGCAACTTTAAATAAAAAGCTTTAAAAGTTTTCTAAAGTGTTCTAAGTACTCTAAAGTAAAAACAATTAGCTGTCACTAAGCGCTCAGGTGAAGTGCAAATTGAGCCCACTACTTCTCATATATCTCGGTGGCGCCCTTTTAAAAGGTGATTAGGTTAGGATTTTTTTTTTTTTTCCCCTTCAAGTTGGCGGTTGTAGCAGCAAATATATAGGGTAAAAGTAAAGCAACTTTAAATAAAAAACTTTAAAAGTTTTTTAAAGTGTTCTAAGTACTCTAAAGTAAAAACAGTCAGCTGTCATCTATCATCTGTGTTATTTTATTCTTTTCTTATCCCTATAAGTTTTTTTTTTTTTTCTCTATTCAGCAGCTCTTCACAGTCACAGGTATGATTATTTTATTTTTACTTTATTTTTCTTTCTATTTGAGGATACAATACTACTCTACTCTACTCCCAAGTCCCAACCTTTTTTTGCCTTTTTTTAATGTTATGGAGTTTTATTTTCCAATGCTTTGAAGTGACTTTTCACAAGTTTTAATTGTTACTTGATTATGTTTTGCTAATGATTATGATTTATATTTTTTACCTTATTATATTACTAATAAATTGTTTTAAATAACATGCGTCTTCCTTTATTCAGACGAGCGTTTTTTTTGCATTTTGCGCTTTAAGGCGAAAGGCAAACATATCGCCTTGAGTGCATATTTCGCTTTTAACTACACTGGCTCAGGTCATGTTCCATTAAAGGTGTGATATGCGAGCAATGGAAATAGCAATGAGGCAATCACCACGACACACGACTGGACCAGAAAGAACACAGAATTTTGTTGAAGTTGGGATTATTGCTAGGGGAAAGAGCACAAAATATGGTCCCCTTTATAGATGGTGCAAGGGATAAGGTCCCCTACCTTACCTTCATATATAGAAGACAATAATATTTATAGAGTATATCCCACATAGTGCCTCCTTAAGAAAAATAAGCACTTATTTTTTCTCAAATCATAATTTGCGCAGCCTATCTAATTCTTTTGCAGTACATTGAGAATATAGTATCTCAAGTTCTCAACTATATTTTTTACCACCTTTAATCCAACGTATTTTTTTGTGGACAAACAACTCCAATAGCAATGCCTGAAGTGATATTACAATGTCTGAAGGAGACATACATTGATTTATCTCCTATTACATATGATAAGTATGATTATCCTTCTTGATGAAATAAAGAGGAGGAACATACAATTAGGAACCACAAAAATTGTGTGATGAAAATTCATTCTTTTGCTTTTATTTTTTTTGGGTAGCCATGTGCTTGCAACCTTATACTTAAAATTTTGAATGTGACTAACTATTGCGGCTTGCTGGAATATATGTTTGGATATGTTAATAACATTAGATAGAAGAAGGGACCACCATGTATATTAAATGTGACATTAGTATTTATTGGAGTTTTAGCTAGGAGGAAGAAGAGAAGGGCCCATCAGGTGGAGAAGACAGTGCTTATGTTGATTCAGTCAGCAACTCAGGACCATTTACTGTTTCAGTAAATTTACAAGATGAACAGAATCCAGTGTCATTTTGTGCAGAACTTTATAAAAGCAACTGAATTTTGAATGAACTTTATTTCTTGGATTCTGTTTTACTAGTTTTGGATGGTAGCATAGTTCTTAGTGAAAGAACTTACCATATAATGTTGTTTCTAAACTGTTGTCCGGTGCAGTATATATATAGCTTTTAAAAGATTTTATTCCAGACTCGTACATATGCCCTCATGGTGTGTGTATAGCTCCTGCCTGTGGTAAAAATTATGACTTCTGTTAATGCTCAAAAAAAAAAAAAAAAGGTCTAGTTTGAGACCGAATTTCCTATCAGAACAGGTAAATTAACGATCTTTACAAACAATATAATGAAATTCACATCTGAAATGTGTTATTCTAACGTTTTTTTCCCTGTTTATGAAGAAATTCAAGAAAATGAGGTGGCCAGAGTAACTCACTGGTGGGTGAAATTTTTTGCAATTTTGTTCAGCAGTCATGTGTAGCTCTAGCGGACATGATGGTCCAAGTTGCTGCTAAATCTGGTGAAGGGTGGGCCTTCACTAAGGAATCCATTTTAATTGCTTGGCCACTTGTGATATATATGTAGGTTGATATATATATATATTTTTTGGGCTAGGCTGTAGATGAGACAAAGAACTGGGTTGAGACAAGGGATAAATTTTAATATATGATTGTATTATTATATTATAGTATAAAATATGGGTGAGATTTGGGACCTCTCTACGGGGGTCCTTCCATTTGTATTTGTTGTCATATTTCAAGAATTGCTTTTGTTTTTCATAGATTCCCTTGCCTTCATTGAATTGAACTTGCTTCACCAGTTGCTGAAAGTGACAATTTTTTTTTTTTTTGAAAAATAAATTATAGATTATCATGATTTTAACTTCTCACTTTTTACACCACGAAGAGTGAGATGGGAATTATCAAGACAAGGTAGATATTCGATCATTGAATTATTAATCCAACTGGATGTTAGAATCATTTTTAATTATATATGTGTGTAAGTGTGTTATTACTTATGGGTGTTGGGTTTTGGAGACAAATATATATATATATATATATATATCCAATCTTTCATGTTTTAACAAGATAGTTTTTGTAACTTAGATTGAGCTTATTATGATTTTTTTTTTAATTAAGTTTTGGCTGAAATTGGAATTTGAAAAACTTTTCAATTTTAAAGATTATTCTAATATTATTAAACTAAAAGCTTATTAGGATAATGACTTTCTAGTTAGGATAAATAATAAAAATTACTAAATTTAATTCAACTTTTTTTTTTAATCTAAATATTGGACTTAGAGATGTGTTATAATATTAGTTCAATAACATGGATAATATATATATATATATATATATATATATATATATATATATATATATAGGGACTTTCCCTTTAAATTGCAAGCTAACAAAAAGAACTCATATGTATGCTGTTTGTGGGGGAGACAATATTATAACAAGTCTTAGTTGAAGTTTGAGATCAATGAGTAAAGAAAGGAGCTAGAAGTATCCTTTATATTCAATAGACCCAAAAAGGGTGAAAAATTAAAAGGTAAAGTATTCTTTTTTAGGGAAAAAAAAAAGACTATTCCTTTGTCTTTCAGAACTTGGGGAATATCTTGAAGGTAAAGAACTCAAAAAGTGAAGCTGTATATATATATATATATATATATATATATATATATATATATATATATATATATATATATATATATATATATATATATATATATATATA